>OX637406.1:16929889-16932389 GCA_951799425.1 Ilex aquifolium
GTAAATTGTTAATAGTAAGAGGATGTATGTGTAATTCTTATTATTGTGAGTTAACTATAAATACAAGTGATGTATGAGAGTTATGTTAAGTTTTTCACCTCTCTCTGTTTTCCCTCTTAATATTGTCTCTCATATTATGTTAATCCTCCAAACTTAACATGGTATCAGAGCATTACGATCATAAATATATATATTCTCAATAAATTAATTTTTTGTTTGTGGTGGTACTGTTGTGGTATTGTTTGTCGATTGCTCGTGGTGGTGGTGGTACTGTTGAGGTACTGGTGTTTGTTGATTGCTTGTGGTGGTTGTCGAGGTGCAGTCACGATCGACTGTGGTGCTCGCGTGTGGTGGTGGTGTGCTGTGGTGGTGTGGTTGTCGAGGTGCAGTCACGATCGACTGTGGTGATCGCGTGTGGTGGTGGTGTGTTGTGGTGGTGTGGCTGTGCTGCCTTGCGCCGTCGAAGACCAGAGGGCTCCCCTAGAACCCTAATCGAAGAAGACGAAGGACCCAACCCGTGGAGTCGGGTTTGGATCAGATCGGGTCAAGCTCGAACCCTAAATTATTTTCGGTTCAGTTCAGCGGTCCGGTTCAGGACCTCCAGCCGGTCCGGTTTAGTGTTCTAATCCGATTTTCCAGGCCGGTTCAGCGGTCCAGAAGGTTCAGCGGTCCGGTTCAGTGATCCAGAAGCCCTAGCCGGTCCGGTTCAGTGTTCCAGCCCGGTTTTCCAGACCGGTTCAGCGGTCCAGCAGCTTCAGAGGTCCGGTTCAGTGCTTCAGAGGTCCGGTTCAGTGGTCCAGAAGCCCCAGCCAGTCCGATTCAGTGCTTCAGCCCGGTTCTCCAGCCCGGTTCAGCGGTCCAATAGCTCCCTTTCCTTCGGTTCAGCGGTCCAGCAGCTTCTTAGTTGCTATTTGTTGAACTATAATGGATCCCAAGCAAGATATTGGGTCCCTTACTCCATTTTTGCCACCTACTTCTACTCCGACTATTATCAATGGTCCTCTGACCTCTGTTAAACTCAATGGGACCAATTATACTTTATGGTCTCGATCCGCTCAAGTCTTTCTTCGAGGCAAAGGATTTAAGAAGTATCTGGTGGATCCAAAACCCAAGGAAGATACTCCTGGGTATGATCAGTGGGAACAAGAGGACGCGCATATCATTTCTTTACTATTGAATAGTATTGAGCCTAGTATTAGTTCTACTTTGCTCTATCTTGACACTGCCAAGGAGGTATGGGATCACTTGGCTACTATGTATTCTGATACGGGTAATTTTACCCGAGCTTATGAGGTGTGCCAGGAGTACTTCCGGTTGGAACAAAGTACTCTAAGTGTTGAGGATTATTACTCTCAGGTTCGGGGAGTCTGTGAGGAGATGAAGACCTATCATCCGTTTACTACAGATGCAGCAGTTTGGAAGAAACAACATGAGGACATGAGTGTTGTTAAGTTTCTAGTAGAGTTGAAACCCGAATATGAGGCTATTCGTTCTCAGATTTTGGGTGGCTCTAGTCTTCCCTCACTACTTGAGGTGTTCTCTCGTGTACAGCGTGCTACGTTGTCTGCTTCAGGCAACTATCATGGTACCCCCACTGATCGCTCAGCTCTTGTTGTTCCTAGTAGCCACAGTGATGGTCATCGAGGTGGTCGTGGTGGTCGTGGTAGTCGAGGAGGTCGTACAGGAGGTCGTACGGGTGGTCGTGGGGGCCGTAGTGGACCTCGTTCCTATACTCATTGTGGCCGTGGAGGGCACACTGTTGATTTTTGTTGGGATTTACATGGAAAACCTTCTGGTGCTGCTAATCAGGCTTCCTATCAGGATGACACCTCAGTTGTTGCTTCTATAGCTCGGTCAGCTCCACCAGATACTGGGTCGGTTACTATTACACTGGGTCAAGAGGAGTATGCCTAGTTTTTATCCCAGCAACAGGCTGTTCCATCTCCCTCCACTGCTACTTTTGTCCAGTCAGGTATTGCTTCCACTTGTTTATTGTCCTCCACTCGCAGTCCCTGGATCATAGACTCTAGCGCTTCTGACCACATGACTGGTGCGTCTGATGTTTTTTCTACTTATCAGTCTGCTACTTCCACACGTAGTGTTACTCTTGCTAATGGTACTTGTTCTAAAGTTTCAAGTTTGGGGACTACTCACTTGAGTACTGATATGTCCCTATCTTCTGTCTTATTTGTCCCTCAATTTCCTTTTAGTTTACTTTCCATTAGCAAGATTACTCGTTCTCTCAATTATTCTGTAACCTTTTATCCTTCCTATTGTGTCTTTCAGGATCTCAAGACGAAGAGGAAGATTGGTAAGGGGCATGAAGCTGGTGGCTTATATTACTTTGATTTTGACTCACCTACTTGGGCTTTACAGACCTTGTTGTCCCCCTTTCAGTGGCATTGTCGTCTTGGACATCCCTCTCTCTAGAATCTGAAGCGTCAAGTTCCTGGTCTTTGTTGTGTGTCGTCTTTGTCTTGTGAAGCTTGTCAACTTAGTA
>OX637406.1:16937389-17122389 GCA_951799425.1 Ilex aquifolium
GATTTGTCCCTAATGAAAATGATGTAAGACGAAGAGATTATAGTGGTTCACCGAGCTGCCGAGCTTGGCTAATCCACTCTGTAATGGAGATACTGGCTCCTTTTTCTATATTGATTCTTCTCAAGATATTACAAATTGTCCCCTCTAATCGTGGTTTTTTTTTTCTAGTATTTATCATCGTACTCCTCCCCTAGGGGATCCCTCTCTCCGGAGATTGTCCCCTCTAATCGTGGGATCCTCCCCCAGGCCAAGGAGAAGATCCCGGGTTTTTTGAGAGTCCTATGCCTAAAGTCACGGCCCAACCGTTGCCTTGAAGATGCCAGCTGTTTCCGGATGTCTTCATTGTGACATTAGCCGTGGACTCTTTTAGACTGAGCTCGGGTCTGGGTCCTCTGTATTACAGGATTCTAGACTGAGCTCCTTTACTGACCTACCGGGCTGAGGTAAACCTGGGCTTAATTTTCAGACATCATCAGTTGCCCCCCAGCCCTTAGCCCAAGCAAGCTTGGGTAGGGGCTGAATTCAAATTAAGCCAGAGCTGACGACCTCGAATTTCGTGTAGGACAAGTCCTTGACGGTTATGGGTTATCAATTTTCTGCCTCGTTTCCGGCGCGCGTTCTCCACTCGGTGTGATAGGCCTTAAATGCTTTGATTCGACTGTAACGGCCACTTTTCCTTCTTGAAGCTTCAGACCCCCCCCCCTCTTCATTGACTCCTGCGAATTCAGACCCTTCAAATCTCCGGCCAATCTAGGGTTCCGCTGGAAGCATCTTCTCTTTTGACCCCGTGTGCGTGGCTTCCCCTCTCCGACTCTCGGCTTGCTTTTCGTCCTTGATTAGGTACGCTTCTCGTGTTCTTTCCTTTTTTCCTCATTCTGGATCCCTCGAGCTCGAGGTGGTTATTGCATTTCTGGGCTTTTCGATTCTTTTATTTCTGGAATCACGATTATTGCTTGTCTCCTCTCCCTGGTTTCGTGGATTGGCGTTCTATCGTACACATACTTGCTGTAGGGAGTTACTGTGCCAACCCTTGGGTGATTAAGGAGAGCTTGAGTAACATCCCTCCTCTTTATTGTTCTTTCTCTTTGCCCTTTTCTTGCCCAATTATGTCTGCTTCTTCTGGAGCCACTCCTTCTTCTCTTTCTCTTTTAGGAGATCAATCAATCGAAGATGATTCTGACCTGGGGGCTGTGGGTGAAGAGATTGATAATTTTCCTGGAGTTGACTCCGTTGATGTCCAGACCCCTTCTGTTGAGCCTCCCTCTACGTCTTCCCCCGTAATTCCGGATAAAGGGAAAAGCAAAGTGAGTGGTGTGGGTGTTACTGCTCCCGAAGTGTCATCTGCGTTTAGCTATGCCGAGAATGTAGGTCGTAGTGAGGCTAGTCCTTCCCTTATGAATATCGTGAGTGCTCGTTATGGCTTCCCTCCCGGGGTTAAATATTGGTGTCCTGACGAATATACTCCCTACATCTCTAAGGTTCATAAGAAAGTTTGTTTCTTCGTTGCCGCTTTCGAGAATGGGCTACGATTTCCACTCCATCCTTTTATCAAGGGCGTTCTCCAACATTTCCATGTCTGTCCTGCTCAGCTTCCTCCCAATTTCTGGGGGATCTTGGTGGGATTACTTGTTTTCTTCAAGATTCACAAGCTCGGGGTCCCTACCATCCCCTTGCTCACTCACTTTTTCAATGTCAAGCACAACTCTTCTGAGGGCTTTTTGTACATTTCTAGACGTACTAAGACAAAAGTGCTAATTTTCGACCCCCCGAGCTCCCACAAGCATTGGAAGAAACAGTTCTTTTTCGTGGAGGGCTCACAGTGGGAATACAATCCGGCGGATAAGACCGACACTCTTCCGGTTCCTAGGGACTGGTCCCAACCGGATAATCTGGGTGAGTTACTTTTTTGGATTGTGTTCAGGCTTCATGACCTTCTCTGACCTTTCTTTCTTACTGGTTCCTAGGTAGGAGGTTTGAGCTTGATTCTAAGGACGAGGAAGTGCTGCTGAAGTTAGAAGAGTGCCCTTCTGCGAGGTATTCTGAGCTCATCAGACCTCGTGTCCTTGTAGATCAGGGGCTCAGTCTTCCTGGGGTAATTATAGAATCTCCCACCCCTCTTTCCGTCGAAGCCCCGGTTTCTTCCTCAAAAGCTTTACCTGAGGTGACAGGTGGTGATTCTTCCCTTTCTTGTTTCAGATCTTTTTAAGCTTCTATGGCTTATTTTGGCTGATGACGGATTTCCTTTTACGATTTCCAGGTTCTTCCTCAATGGAGCCCTCATCTCAAGACATTAAAGCCAAGATAGCCCAACTAAAGAAGGGCCAGAGTGGGAGTAAGCGCAAGGCTGAGGTCAGCTCAGATGGTAGACCCATTACCAGAGCTAAATCGCATCAATCGGGACTGCCCCCGAAAAGCTCCAGCTCAGCTTCTGGGAGCCTTTTGAAGAAACCGAGCTCCCATGCCCCGGCTTCTGAGGGTCTTGCTCCCCCCTCGAGTTCGGACCAAGCTCCCTCCTCAGCCGAAGTCGAGAATGCTCTGGGTATAATTCCCCAAATTCAGCCTATCAGTCCCCCTCTTGGGCCGTCTGAGAGTGCCTCCCTGATCACTGCGCCGAGCTCCAAACCGGAGAAGGAGAAAAGGCTTAAAACTGAAGGAAGCGAGGATTCTCTTTTGGACAACATTGAGCTTGCTGCCGGCGCTATAACTTCTATCATTCCTGATTCCAACGTTGTCCGAGCTGCCACAATGTCTTTGGAGAGTTCTATCAATTCAGCCCTTTACGGAGCCACCGCTGTAAGCACATGTTGTTTTTCCTTACGTCTCTATTTGCTGCCTGCTTTCTGTTTACTTCTGACTGTACTTTTCTTCAGTTGGCTATTCATGTGAAGGGCACCCTAAGTCGAATCCGCTCTATGGAGAGCTCGGTAAAGGCGTCCAAAGCCTGGGAGAACAAAGCTGCTGAGCTGACCTTTGCCAACGACGACCTCCAAGCTCAGCTTCTGAGCCTCCGGGAACTTTCGGAAAAACAAGCTTCCGTTATCCGGGACTTGGAGACAGAGAGGAACCGAGCCCAAGAAAGAGAGGCGAGGGGTAAGGATGAGCTAACAAAGTTCAAGGAAGAGCTCAAACTTAAGACGGAATCCTGGGTTAAGGTAAACCAAGAGAAATTTGAGGCGCTGGCCTCGGTGAATGAGCTGAAAGGTCAGTGTAGCATCCTTGCAGAAGCGCATGATGTCATGCTTGCTGGCCTTGAAACTCAACGTGCGACTGTTAAAGAGAGGGATGAACTAATCGTCAAGCTGAAGGACGATGTTGTTACTAAGTGGGCAAAAGGGTGGCTAGCTTTTCAAGGGGTCGCTGAGGAAGCTTATCCTGAGCTGGATTTTAATTTTGACGTTCCAGATGAGGAAAATGAGGGGGCTTCAGCTGAAAAGGAAACAGAGGTGCCTGGCACAACTACCGTTCCTGAGGGAGCTCCTGCGGGTCCAGAGCTGCCGCCCGAGGCTCAAGTTCAGACTCTTCTGCCCGCTGTACCTGCTCCTTCCTCGGGTATTCCTGAAGTTGCCATGCCCCCTGCTCCTGTCGACCTCCCTACCTCGGCCCCTTTCTCTGCTGATCTGGTTGTGAGGGCTTTAACCGAAGCTGATGCTTCTATTCCATTAGCTGCACCTGGGACTTTGGTTACTTCCTCTTCAGAGGCTTCATCTGCCATTGCATCCGCGAATTCACCTGCAGACCCGACCAATACTTCTACTGCAGACCTGCCAGCGACTTCACTTCCTGCCCCTTCCATATCATAGGAGTTTTTTTTTTTTTTTTTATTGATGTACACGCTGCTCATTTTGAACAAAGCCTTTTGCTTTTGTCTCTGCCTCCCTTGTGTTTTTCGTGCTCTCTGACACTTGATCTGTCTTGACTGAACCGTCCGGGTACTTGCCGTGGGTTGTAGACGTCTTTTATGAGCTCGCGAGATATATAGAAATCTCTTTACGAGCTAACAGTCTGAGCTGACTTTATCGAAGGCTGCATAGCTGCAAGCTCTTGGTCTCTGCCTCCTTGCTTCAAGGAATACTTTAGTTTTCCTTAAAGCAAAATAATTGTCCCTGAGTCTGAGTTAAAAATATTCACCAAGAGCTGAAGAACTCTTTTTATGAATTAAGTAATTCATCATGAGCTTCAGAGCTCTTTTCATGAATTATAAAATTCATCATGAGCGATAGAGCTCTTTTCATGAATTATAAAATTCATCATGAGCGATAGAGCTCTTTTCATGAATTATAAAATTCATCATGAGCGATAGAGCTCTTTTTATGAATTAAGAAATTCATCATGAGCGATAGAGCTCTTTTCATGAATTATAAAATTCATCATGAGCGATAGAGCTCTTTTTATGAATTAAGAAATTCATCCTGAGCTACAGAGCTCTTTTTATGAATTAAGAAATTCATCCTGAGCTAAGCACCAAGGTGGTAGTAACTCCGAAAGAGGTGAAACTGATACGACACGCTGTCCTTTCGTCGAATAGCTTTGACCCGTAGTCGGTTTGCTTTCCCTCCATTTATTATCGCCTTTCTTGTTGTTAACCGCCAACAGTTCTTAGGAAAACGAAAAGACAGTTAGCCCTCTTCCTTCTCTCTAGTTTCAGAAAGTTTCAAGAAACTTCGCCTTCCCTCCAAATCTGAAAATCTATCTCTTGTCCTTTCTTTGATTTCGATGGCTGCCCCCGTTTCTTCCCAGTTCCAGGAACGTACTTCTTTCGGTGTTGATCAGGAGCGGCACTCTCGCTACTTGACTCCATCGACGGTGTCTCCTTCTGATTTGGGAGGTATCCAAAGAAAGTTTTTCCCTCATCTTAATTTGCCTCTTCGTGCCCCTACTGCAAACGAGCCGTGCAACTTCCTGCCAAGAGGAGAGGTTTGTCTCTTCGAAGGTGCCCTGGAGTTTGGCCTTTGTCTTCCCATACATCCCTCCATAGGGCGTATCTTGGCGTACTATGGTCTATGTCCGTCCCGTCTCTCTCCTCGTGGCTGGGCGGCTCTAGTCAGCTTCTTTTTGTTCTGGCGCCTGAATGGCAATGACAGGTTCCCTTTTGTCTCTGAATTTCTTTACTTCTTTGAGATTGAGGAAGAAGATATCCCTTGTTTCCGTTACTTTCGTTGGAGGCACTATAATATTTCCCTTTTGGTAATGGGTCTTCCTTCCAACCCTGAGGGATGGTTATAGCGCTTCTTCTTTGCTTCCGGGAGTTCTTGGCGGTCTCCCGAGCTGCGCTGTCCCAGTACTAGGGTCCCAAGGTCCTGGAAAAGCTTTTCTCGCACTAGTAAGACCAACCCTGAATCCTTTTCAACCTTTTTTGTTTTAAGATTGATTCTCATCATGTCTTTGTATTTCAGGTCTTTCTGAGCTGGATTTGCCCGTGCCGCCTAAAATTGACGAGCTACTGGCTGCTGAGCCGGTGACCTTTGCTGATCTGATGACGAAAGAGAACCTTCATTTGCTTAGTGCTGAAGCCGCTGGATATGAGTTCTCCTCCACCTTACTCTCACCTTGGACTTCATTTTCCGACTCTGGTGATGAAGCTGATGAGGAAGAAGACTCTGGTGGGGAGGATGTAGGTACTTCTTCCAAGAAGCGCAAGAGGGAGGGCTCTTTTTCTCCTTATTCACTTTCGAATACCAGCCTTACCCCCGCTGGAAGCAAGCTACTGGCAGTGCTCCACGAGGTTGAGCAAGAGAGGGACGCACTGAAGGAGGAAAATGTCCGCCTCAGGAACGAGGTGGCTGAGCTGAGATCCCTTATCAAGAGGAATTAGGAAACCTTTTTTACCGTAGTTTGCTTTCTATGCTTCTCCGAATGTTTTCTTTGATCAACTGAACTCTTGTACCCCCCCCCCCCCTTTTTTTTTGAAAATATTCTGTGGACCTGTTGTTGGTTTACCTGCTTGCTGCCTTTCATATTGTGATTGCTTGTTTTGGTCTGATGGACTCGTTTCTTCTTAGCTTGGGAGACCCTTGAGCGGATGTTCGGAACCTCTTGCTTAGTTATGAGCTTTGGTGTTCCGCTGGACTGTAGAGCTCATCCGAGCTTTCGGAGCTCGGCGAGCGGTCTTAGTAAGTTCCAGAGCTCGGTGGCTGACTGCATAGATTTAGAATTTTACCCGAGCTCCAAGGGCTTTGTTACAGAAATGGGCGTGTGAGCTCCGCTATAGGACTTCCTGATCATTCCTTTGGTTTAGATTTTGGATTGAATGAGTGTGTCTGAGCTACGAGGCTCTCAAGTGTTGCTAATTGGCATTTCCGGTTCTTAAGGGCAAGAGACATGTTTTTAGCGGAACCTCTGTGATATATCCCGAACTCGCAGAAATATGTAATGAACAATTATCACAAATAGTCACAAACTCCAACATAAAGAATGACCCTATCCACAAGGGGTCTTGGCTCACAGGTTTTGAATAGTTCCCAAACCTCAAAACATTACTTTTATTGAAAATATCTTTATTACAAAGAAAGCTTACTGATAGAACCTCTTAAGGTGTTCAGCATTCCATGAGTGGGGTAGGGCCTTCCCTTCCTCCGTTCGTAATTCGTAATTTCCAGGTCTGATTATTCTCGAGACCACGAATGGGCCTTCCCAGTTTGGGCCCAATTTCCCGTGGGTGGGATCCTTTCTTGCGAGCAAGAGCTTCCTGAGCACAAGATCTCCTACTCGGAAGCTCCTAAGTCGGACCTTTCTGTCATAGTACCTGGCTATCTTCCTCTGGTAACTTTGAATGTGCTGAAGAGCTGTCTCTCTTTTTTCCTCTAGGAGATCAAGATTCAGCAAGAGGGACCCATCATTGAGCTCGGTCTCCATCAATTCCATTCTAGGTGATGGTAATCCTATTTCCACAGGAGAAACGGCCTCTGTTCCGAAAGCCAATGCAAACGGGGTTTCTTGAGTTGCTGACCTGGGGGTTGTCCGGTATGCCCAGATCACCTCGGGGATATATTCAACCCATTTCCCCTTTAGTGATTCGAGCTTGGTCTTCAATGCTGACTTGATTGTTCTGATTGTAACCTCTGCTTGCCCATTGGATTGCGGATGTGCTGGAGCTGAGAAATAATTCTTTATTCCAAGGTCTGCGCAGAACTTCCTGAACTTCGGGTTGTCGAACTGTTTTCCATTGTCAGAAACGATAGCTCTGGGTATCCCGAACCTGCAGATGATTGACTTCCACGTGAAGTTTTGAATCTTCTGCTCCGTAATTGTTGCTAAAGGTTCTACTTCCGCCCATTTGGTGAAGTAATCTACCCCGATGATGGCGTACTTGCATTGCCCTGCACCGGTGGGAAGAGGTCCCAGAATATCCAATCCCCATTGTTGGAAAGGCCAAAGACTTATTACAGACGTTAGAAATTCTGGCGGACAGTGCGAGATGTTGGCATGTATTTGGCACGTTTTGCATTTTCTTATCAGATCGGAGGCATCTTTCAACATTGTGGGCCAGTAGTACCCTTGCCTCAAGACCTTTCCTGCTAGCGCTCGAGCTCCTATGTGATTTCCACAAATTCCTTCATGGATCTCCCTGAGTATATAGTCTGCATCTTCCTCTCCTACACACTTAAGGATAGGTACCGAAAATCCTCTTTTGTACAAGTTTCCCTGTATAATGGTGAATCTGGCAGATCTCATTCTTACCTTTGCCGCCTCTTTCTGCTCTCTTGGCAAAGTTCCCGTTCTGCAGATATTCCCTAACGGGATCCATCCAAGTTGGAGTGGAAAAGACTGGGAACATTTCAGCCTCCTCAGTCTTTACCGATGGCTCTGCTAGGTACTCTACCGGTATTAATCTGTCGAGCCTTTCTTGGGAAGTAGTTGCTAGTTTAGCCAATGCGTCTGCTCGGGAGTTCTCTGTCCTGGGGACGTGTACTATTTTTACCTGCACAAATTTCCGGATTAGTTCCTGTACTTTACTGAGGTAAAGTACCATCTTCTCTCCTTTGGCTTCATAAGATCCCTCTATTTGTTTTACCACGAGCTGGGAGTCACTGAAGATCTCCAGCTGCTCTGCCTCCATAGAGTGGGCCAGATTTAGACCTGCTATGACTGCCTCATACTCTGCCTCATTATTAGAAGCTTTAAAACCGAACCTGAGCGCATACTCTACATCTATCTCCTCCGGTGAAGTTAGGATCAATCCAGCACCACTACCTTGAGCGTTGGCAGCTCCATCTACTGAAAGCTTCCAGGTCGGGAGGTCAGGTATCATCTGTGCTGCTTCCAAGGGTGTCTTCGTCGTGAATTCTGCGATGAAGTCAGCCAGTATCTGCCCCTTGACGGCAGTCCTTGGCTTATACCTGATATCAAATTCACTGAGCTCTATAGCCCATTTTACCAACCTTCCTGAAGATTCTGGCTTGTGCAATACTTGCTTCATCGGCTGATCTGTTGGGATCTCAATAGTATGAGCCTGGAAGTAAGGCCTGAGTCTTCTAGCCGTTGTGACCAAGGCTAACACAAGTTTTTCCATCTTCGGATATCTCTCATCTGCCCCCCTCAGAGCCCTGCTGCAGTAGTAGACTGGCTGCTGGGCTCTGTCTCGCTCCCGAACCAGCGCTGCGCTGGTTGAGAAGTCTGAAACTGCTAGGTATAGGGTAAGTACTTCTCCTTCTAAAGGGCTGACTAGAACGGGTGGAGAGCTTAGATAATTCTTCAATGCCTCGAATGCTTCCCCACATTGTGTGTCCCATGAAAAAGCTTTCTTTAGAATTTGAAAGAAAGGTCGGCATTTATCACTTGACCTCGACACAAAGCGATTCAGGGCAGCTACTCTCCCGGTCAGGCGCTGTGTCTCCTTTGTATTAGAGGGTGGTTGCATATCTAGAATTGCTTTGACTTTTTCTGGATTAGCCTCGATTCCCCTGCTGTTGACTATGAACCCCAGGAATTTACCGGCTGAAACTCCGAAGGCGCACTTGGCTGGGTTGAGTTTCATCTTGTACTCCTTCAGAACCTGAAAGGACTCTGCCAAATGCTGAATGTGGAGTTCTGCCTTCAGCGACTTGACCAACATGTCGTCGATGTAAACTTCCATGGTGGCCCCGATTTGTTTTTGAAACATTCTGTTCACTAAGCGCTGATATGTTGCTCCAGCGTTCTTCAACCCGAAAGGCATGACCTGGTAGCAGTAGGTCCCCTGTTCGGTTATGAACGAGGTCTTCTCCTGATCACTATGGTCCATCCTTATTTGATTGTATCCCGAAAAGGCGTCCATGAAGCTGAGGAGCTCGTGGCCGGCAGTAGCATCCACGATCAAGTCTATCCGAGGTAAGGGGAAACTATCTTTGGGGCAGGCCCGATTGAGATCAGTAAAGTCTATACAGAGGCGCCATTTGCCGTTGGTTTTCTTTACAAGGACAACGTTAGCAAGCCATACCGGATAATCTACTTCCCTGATTGCCTTGGCGAGGAGAAGTTTGCTGACTTCCTCGTTGATGGCCTTTTGCCGAACTGGGGCGAAACTCCTCCTTTTTTGCTTAATCGGCTTGCAGTTGGGATTCACACTAAGCTTATGCGTGATGACTGTTGAGTCAATTCCCTCCATATCCTCTTGCTTCCATGCAAATACTTCCGTGTTCTGCTTTAGGAAATGGATCAGAAGATCTTTTATCTCGCAGCTCAGCTGGGACCCCACATAGGCCAGATGTTCAGGCTCATCGTCTAGTTGTATAGGTTCTAACTCCTCCGACGGGATTGGTCTAGTTTCCAGTTCGTCCCTCATGTCCAATTCATCCAGTTGGATGTTTTCAACTTCTCTTGCCCTTACCGAGGTCATATAACACTCTCTGGCTACACGCTGGTCTCCTCGGACCACTCCCACCCCGTTTTCCGTTGGAAACTTGACCACTAAATGGTAGGCAGATGGGATAGCTCTTATGGAGTTGAGCGAAGGTCTCCCAAGCAGAACATTGTACGCAGAGGGTGCGTCGACCACTAGGAATCTTACTGTCGTAGTGGCCTGGCATGGCGGATCTCCTAAGGTGAGTACTAGCTGGATTGCCCCCAAGGGGAGCACTCTTTCTCCTGAAAATCCCATTAGGTGGTTATTCACAGGCTCTAGCCTTTCTCTCCCAATACCCATTTTATCAAATGCGGTAGCGAAAATGACATCTGCTGAGCTGCCGTTATCAACTAGGACTCGATGGACGGTCCGGTTAGCTATCAATGCCTTTATTACCAAGGGGTCATCATGAGGATACTGACGTCCCTCCAAGTCTGAATCCGAAAAAGTGATGACCGTGTTCAAGCGTGGTGACTTGGCCACGACATTCACTTCGAGAGCTTCTCCGGCTCTAATCCTTCGTAGGTGGGCTTTTCTTGCTGAGCTAGACTCTCCTCCTCCAGCAAACCCTCCAGATATTACCCTGATTTCTCCCAAAGGTTGCTGATGCTGCGCTGGCGCCTGCGGCAGAGGTGGCGGAGGGGGAAGAGCTCGGTTTTGATTTTCGTTAGCCACAAAACGGCGCAACTGGCCTCGTTGGATCAGGAACTCGATCTCCTTTTTCAGCTGAATGCAATCATCGGTGTAGTGGCCGTGATCTCGGTGATAGTCACAGTACTTGGAGGGGTCCCTCTTTGCGGGGTCTGCCTTCATCCGTGGTGGCCACTTAAGAAACTTTTCATTCTGAACTTCGTACAAGACTTGGGATACTGTAGCGGTAAGTGGAGTGAATGGCCGAGGTGCGTATCTAGGCTGTAGTTCAGGCTGGGGAGGTCCTAATCGGTCCCTCACGTTTCCCCTCCTTTTTGGGGATGGATCCCGGTCTCTTCTTGGAGACTTGCCTCGTTCTCTTTCTCTCCGGGGGCTTCTGTCTCTCTTCCTTTCTTCCTTCCCTCTCTCTTTCCGTGAAGAGGTGTTTCCCACTTTGGATAGGAGTGCCTCCTCACCATTGATATACTTCTCCGCTTTGGCTAGCACTTCTGCCATGCTAGCTTGAGGATTCTTTGATACAGAAAACATCAAATCTTTCGACTGCACTCCCAATCCCGCTATGAAGGCGGTGATGGCAAACTTCTCGTCTGGGATGTCTACTTTTAGTGATTCGGAGTTGAATCTCTGCACATAGGAGCGCAGGTTCTCGTCAGGTCTCTGCTTCACATTTAGCAAGTGGTAACTTGGTTTTCTGTAGATCCGAGCCCCAATGAAGTGGGATACGAAAGCAATGGAGAGTTCCTTGAAGGAAGAAATCGATGCCGGGGGGAGTCTGTGGAACCATGCTAAGGCCGTTCCTTTCAATGTGATGGCGAAAGCCCGGCATCGCACCGGATCTTGATATCCATGCAATTCCATTTGATTCTTGTAGGTATTGAGGTGGTCTACCGGATCCTTAGTCCCATCGAAGACCTCCATCTGAGGTGGTCTGAACTTCGGAGGTAGAGGGAAGTGCAGTACTCCGGCGGTAAATGGGGATTCCGTTTGCTGTACTAAGGCGTCCATGGTCACTGGAGTTTTAGCCTTTACGGCCTCCCTCATATGGCTGAGCTCTTGTTGAATGTCTTGGAAACGATGTTCCCAATATTGTTCCATTCTTTCCTGCGGAAAAGGAGGAAAGTTATTTCTTTCAACTCCTTCACCCCGGCTCTGTGCTTCTTCCTCCATTCTTCTTCTAGGCTGCTGATGGGGTGCCTGGCTGTTCTCCCCCCCCCTCATCCGCTTCTCTGAGAGGGTCGTGGTTCTGCTGCTCTCTATGGGGAGGGTCATTCTGGTCTTGCTGAGGATCTTGCAAGAGTTTCATAAGTTCTTCGTTTTGCTGGAGCAATCGTTGATTAGCCAGACGCAGGGCGTCCAGTTCGTTGTTTGGAGGCGGATTCATCGTTGGTAGATCGCTCTCGGTGGTGGGTACACAATCACGAAGGTCTTCTGTTTGTCTTCTATCAGCGGCTGCTAGCGGACTCTGCGCCCTCGAGGGATTCCTCTGGTTCTTGCTCGTGTTGCGTGTAGAAACCATCAATTACTGAGAAATCAGTATATTTGTTTAGTGAGAAGCGTTCTTCCCACAGACGGCGCCAAACTGATGGTGTAATTCTACGTATTCAACAGATATGCGGCGGCTAGATTTGTCCCTAATGAAAATGATGTAAGACGAAGAGATTATAGTGGTTCACCGAGCTGCCGAGCTTGGCTAATCCACTCTGTAATGGAGATACTGGCTCCTTTTTCTATATTGATTCTTCTCAAGATATTACAAATTGTCCCCTCTAATCGTGGTTTTTTTTTTCTAGTATTTATCATCGTACTCCTCCCCTAGGGGATCCCTCTCTCCGGAGATTGTCCCCTCTAATCGTGGGATCCTCCCCCAGGCCAAGGAGAAGATCCCGGGTTTTTTGAGAGTCCTATGCCTAAAGTCACGGCCCAACCGTTGCCTTGAAGATGCCAGCTGTTTCCGGATGTCTTCATTGCGACATTAGCCGTGGACTCTTTTAGACTGAGCTCGGGTCTGGGTCCTCTGTATTACAGGATTCTAGACTGAGCTCCTTTACTGACCTACCGGGCTGAGGTAAACCTGGGCTTAATTTTCAGACATCATCAAGACTAAAGTTTAAAGTTAAGAAGTGATAAAATATAAGAAATTATGCAAGTCATCAACATCCCATACTTTGAATTTAAGTGATGTTCTTCATGTTCATTCACTCTCTTCCAACTTACTTTCTGTTCATAAATTGTGCGCTACTAATCATTGTCAAATAACATTTGATGAACAAGAATTCTTTATCTAGGACAAGGCCACAGGCACTCTTCTCTACAGAGGAAAGAGTACTAATGGCTTATATCCTATCCAAGCTTTACTTCAGTCTTCTACACTTACTGCAAATCTGGGCAGTCGAGTTCATCATCAGCTTTGACATGATAGATTGGGGCATCCTTCTCATCCCATTCTTCAGCAAATTTTATCTACTTTTCAGCATTCTTACTGTACTGCAAATAAGCCTTGTACTTGTGAACATTGCATTTGTGGCAAGATGTCTAAGCTGCCTTTTCCTGTCTCACACACAGTCTCATTTTTTCCTTTAGAATTGATGCACACAGATGCATGGGGTCCTGCCCCTGATATGTCTTACAATGGCTATAGATACTATATCTGTTTTATAGACAACTACTCCAAGTTTACTTGAATTTATCCTCTTGCTCAAAAATCTGATGTTTATCAAGTTATTTGTCACTTTAAGCCTTATGTTGAAAATTTACTCACTCATACAATCAAGATTCTTAGATCTGATGGAGGTGGAGAATTTGTCAGTCATCCTTTGAAGTCTTTTCTTAAACAGTCTGGTATTTCTCATAAAAAATCCTGCCCATACACTCCTCAGCAGAATGGAGTAGCTGAGAGAAAAACAGGCATATAGTGGAAACAACTATTACCCTTATGTCTAAGGCCTCAGTTCCTACAACATTCTGGGTCCATGCCTTTTCCACAGCAGTCTATCTCATTAATAGACTTCCTAGTTCTTTTGTCCTATGGCCTTACTTATCATAAGAGTTCTCTATCACTTACAGCCTTTGCAGATGCTAACTGGGTTGGAGATCCAGAGGATAGGAGGTCAACAACTGGATTTGTAGTTTATTTTGGAAATAATCTTGTTCATTGGGGCACAAAGAAACAATCCACAGTGTCTAGGCCCTCTACTGAAGCAGAGTACAAGTCTTTGGCTTCCACTATTGCTGGGTTATCCTAGTTACGAGTTTTACTATGTCATCTACATATATTTCTTCCTACAGTGCCAAAGCTCTGGTGTGACAATGTCTCAGCAATGGCCTTGGCTTCAAATCCTGTGTTTCATGCTCGATCAAAGCATATTGCAATTGATTTTCATTACATTCGAGAAAAGGTGGTTCGTAAAGATTTATCAATCCATTATGTTTTTACACAAGAGCAAGTAGTTGATGTCTTCACCAAAGGCTTAACTACTGCCAATTTCATTAAGTTTAGAGACAAACTAATGATTCATGCTTCCTCATTAGTTTGAGGGAGGCTCATAACACATGTAGTAGTTTTACTAGTTAAATCAGCAGTAAGATAGTTTGTTAGGCAGTTAGTTAAGTTCAGTTTGTTACAGGTAAGAAATGCTGAGCTAGTACTCAGCTACACAGGTGTATGATGAGGTATAATTGTTCTATAAATATACATGTAATCTGTACAAATGAAAGTAAGTGAAATGAATTCCAAAAACATATTCTGATCATGATTCTTCTGTTCCTCTTGTTTTTCATTTCTTCTTTGTGCGTTCTTGAGTCTCTGTACAGACTTTGTCGCAATTGACCACCACCCCCAACAACGACACTAGTAACCCAACCACCCAACAACATCTTGCAATAATTGCAACCCACAACCAATCAATGTCGTCAACAACACCCACCAATGATGATGTCAACCCACTAATGCTAGGTACCTCCATCTCTACGTCTTCCCCTCTCCCTCTCTCTAACTATCACTCACATCATTCTCAATTTCGGTGGATTTTTAATTATGGCTCTGTGATTTTGATCTTCGTATTTTTCCCCTTCTTGAGCTGCATATTATCATTGTGTCTGCAATACACATTTCTTTCTCTCTAAATTTTTTTGATTTGTTATGCGTTATTGATTCTAATCCTTGACCTAGGTTTAGTCAATGATTGGGTAATAATTTTTTTTATGATTATTAGACATTTTATAGAGAGTCGTGATATGATTTAGTTCTAATATTTTTGTGGTTTTGGGATCAGACAGAGTGAGACAATAAATTTGATGCAATTGTGAAGTGAGGATCTTAAAAACTTGAAGAGAGGCGATGAAAATGGAGAAAAAGAGAGTGAAAGGAATTGAGAGAGATTTCTACTTTTACTTTTAGGCTTTTCTAGAAGGATTTATTATATTTTAGAGCTTTTTATAAGACTTTCCATAAACTTATGAAAATATTTTTACATTTTAGGATTTTTTTATAAAGTTTTACATAAACTTGTGAAATACATTAAGTCTTTAACTTAGTTTATTCCAAAGGGTCTCAGAATATGAAGCTGAACTGAGGGCTGAAAATTAAATTTGAGTCTTAAATTTTTGGGACTCTAGGATATTATTTTAATGGTCGGACCCTAGGACTGACCATGTTGTGCCTCTTTCCATTCAAAGAATCAAAGTGTCTGCTCATCTTGCAGTGATCATAGTCTTCAAGCGTCCAGTCTTCGTCCATGAAACCAATTAGATGAGACAAAATTGATCACGAGACACAAGGATTAAAGATAATATATGTGTTCATCCATAGTTTATGCATTTTATTTTAATTTGTCAACAATCTTGTGTGGACCTTTACAAGATGGTGTCATGGTAAAGATGTTCACTATTACAACGTGATGCCACATATTTTTTTTTGGGGTAATTTAGGCATCTAATATATATGTATTAAACATTATATATGTGTTATTTCATACCAATGCTCTCTGCGTACAATGGTTGAATAGTATAATCCATTGAAATTGTAAGTATACATAGATCGGGGATGTATGGATTCTCGAGAAGAGAGGAGCTGTGGTGGTCCTCCGACTACTCGAATCCCACGAGTGGCGGTTAGGCAAGTATGCCACCATCGTCTAGTGGTTTAGGACATCTCTCTTTCAAGGAGGCAGCGGGGATTCGACTTCCTCTGGAGGTAGGATACTATGAAAGGAAGTTGATTATGGATTACTAATAAGACTAAAATGGATTCTTCTTGGAGAGGTTTTTTAAGGGCAGTGGACGCGGGAGTGGAGAAAGGAGGGGTTTTTTAGGGGTAGTGGACAACAGGTAGGATAAATGGAGGTTTGGGCTATAGAGGGATTTGGCGTTGCTATACTTATAAATCTGATCATATTAGAGGGAAGTACTTGGTCCACTTCCTTGGTATTACGATCATTGGAGGAACAATACCTAATCCTGAAGATGCTTCAGAATCAACGAATCCAATCATTGGGAATGGAAGAAGAACTAACAGATCCATATACCTGATTTTCCATATTTGCAAAATGAGAAGGTCCGAGATCTTCAATCTTTTGAGTGATAACAAACATCAATTGCTTAAAAATCTCTAGAATAATAGAACCTGACTCAGAAAGAATAGCAAAATAGAAAGAAGTACATCACCCTGCAACTCTAAAGTGTACCATTTTTAGCAAAACAGATTCGCACATTTGTTTGTCTCCCTCATTTCGTGCTTGACCAGCACTTCTTGAAAATTTTTAAGTAACCCATCAGGGGTGGCTTGATACACTTTAAGTTTCATAGCGACAACTCTAAATGAAGTATTTTTTAAAATTTTTAATAGTAATTTTTAAAAATTATCGCTTTCTGAGATAGTAATTATTAATCAAGTTTTGTACTCAAATTTTATATACGTATATTTTCAATTGATCACATGACTAATTTACCTAATCTTTCTAATTTTGTGAGATCTATTCTTGCTCATTTACCTAAATTTAACCTAAATTTTTGTGTTATGTTGTGTTTGTTACTAGTGAAAATATATTTAAGAATATTTTATTTAAAATTCAAATATTTTTTAAAATTTTCTATTCTTCAAATTTTTTTCTATACAAATGTTTGTTTTCTAATTGTTATATTTACAAATCAACCAAACACTTTTATAATAAGAAAATATTACTATCTTAGAATTAAAAAACTTAAATTATAAAACGATAAGAGTTAAAAAAAAAAAGTAATTACAACAATGCATTGTGGAGCCCAAGGGCTACTAGTGAGATTACTGGTTCATCTAAACAACCCAAGGGCTTAGATTATAAAAATGGCACCATTTCTAAGTGTTGGATTACGATATCACTGGTTCATCTAAACAACCCATCAATGCATTCCTTCCAAGATTTTTTGAGGTGGCAACCTAGGCATGGTTTACTAGTTTTTTGGTTTATTTCTAAGTGCCAAACTTTAACTTCTTTTTTATTTATGTTTTTAACTAAGTTTCTATCCAAGCTGGTTTTTCAGTCACCGCATGCTTTATTAAGAAAGCTTTTCTTGGGTTCGGTGGACCAATACAGTATGCTAGATTGCATTTATCATACTTTTTTGTCTCCTTTTAGGCTAATTGCTAGTCCAGAAGTCTACCTAATGCTGATGGCCATTTACCCAATATACGTATACCAATATTAATTAACACTCTTTTCCATAAAACAAATTTCATTTATAAGAAAAAGAAAACTAATTTTTCGTCATTCTCTGTTTTGTAGTGAAAGTCGAATATAAATAATACAAAAATTATTTCACCTCAGACCCAACGACCGAGACAGTAAAATATTTATTTTACTGTTCAACTTGTTCAGCGAAATACACAATTAGCATGCAACTGCAATCAAACTACTTAGACAGTGGAATATATATTTCCACTGTCCAATTTCATTGTCCAAGACAATGAAAATTAGTCAAATTTTGTTATCTTAGACTCTGAAATTTCAGTAACACATCTGATTTATTAATGAAAATCACATTTTTTTGGACAAAATTTGTCTATCAAAACAAAAAAAATTAGTCATAATTTCGCTGTCATTAAAAATGAATTTCATAGTCCAAGATAGTGAAATACGTCTCATTTCACTGTCCATGACAGTGGAATCGTGTATATTCCATTTTCCATGGCAATGGTAAACATCCATTTTTCACTGTCCAAACCACCTAGTGGACAGTGAAATAAGCCAAAAACCAGCTACACAGAAAATGAAATATGCATTTGACCATCCAATTTCACCATGTAAAGACACTGAAATATGTGTTTCACTGTCCAAATGTGGCCAAACACCAAAACACCGGATTCAGATCCCTTCCATTACTCATTTCCTTCAATTCTCTTTAATACAGTGCTAGATAGGTGATATGTGTAAGATTTTAAATTTCAATAGACGAGATTTTTTTCTTGAGGGAATTTCTTAACCATGGTTAACACTCAATCAACAATAAAATGAATAAAGAACAATCTTATCCATTAAAATTTAAAATCTTACACATGTCACCCATTTAACACTATATTTGAGGGAATTGAAGGGAAGGGGTAATAGAGGGGATCTAAATCCCGCAACAAAAACCCAACCCAATCACCAAGCCGCCACAACCCAACCACATAGATAGTGATATTAGTATTTCATTATCTAATTTCATTGAAATTAGTGTTTTGAGTTAACTACCTATTTAGTCCTTAAACTATACAATTTGTTTCAATTAAGCCCCTTAACTTTGGTTTGTGTTAATTTAACTCCTCAACTTGTCAATTTGTGTCAATGAAACCCTTCCATTCAATTCAACCGTTTACTGTGACGGACAGACGCACGCGTGGCTCATGTGAGACATGTTCCAGGGGGTAAATTAAGGGAAAATGAAGTATTTTGGCTCAATTGTTCGTATATTCTTTTCCCTTCATCATATTCCCTCCACTGTTCACAAAATCCCTGAGGCCTTGGTTTCTCTGATTAATCTGCTACTTCACTTGAGTTTGGTTACCAGAACGATGGCTTGAGTGATGCAACCTGCATATCAGTTTTTGAATCTAGATCAAATTTATTGTAAGTCACGATTCTATGTTTTTCTAAGTGTTTGAAGCAAGAAGAATATTATATTATTTGATTTTTAGGTTTCAATTTTTTATTGGTGTTGAAAGATCTACCTTTTATTTTTTGTCTTGTATTATATGTTGAAACCCATGATGATCAGATTGCAAGGATCATCAGTTATAACTACAAACATCCTTTTTTGATTCCTCTGCATCTGTGTTTAGCAGCAGCCAAATTATGACACAACAAACTCCTAATGCTACCCATAACATCTTCTCTATTGCCTTGACCTTCCCCTATCCAGCCTCTACAATATTCAATCTTTGAAGAAGTCTGGAATCACTCGTCGTGCACGCACGCACATAGGCGGGTCTTGCCAAATGAAAAAACTGCACCCACCATTCTGTAGCATTAAATGATGTAGAGAATAAGCATTAAGGGAAGGGAAGAAAAAAAGGAATTCTCCATACAAGTTGGATACCTATACCCATGTTTGGACATGTCAAAAACCTTTTTCCAAAGATTGTCCATGCAATTACAAGCATATCCATAAATCTGTCACTGAGATTCTCCATCTTCCCCTCTTTTTCTTGTTAAATGTTACTCTTTCTTTGCTATGTTTCTGAAAACTCAACACAGAGCACTTTATGCTCTGTGTTGTTGGCCACGTGATTGTCAGATGATGTAAATGAGGGAAGTTGTGGAAACTTTGGAGTATAAATACTTTCTTTTCCCTTAATTACCCCTGGAACTTGCCTCACGTGAGCCATGTGTACATATGTCCGTCACAGTAAACGGCTGAATTGGATGGAAGGGCTTGATTGACACAAATTGACAAATTGAGGGGCTAAATTGATAGAAACCAAAGTTGAGGGGCTTAATTGACACAAACTGTATAGTTTAAGGGCTAAATAAGTAGTTAATTCTAGTTTCCTTTTTGAAGCAGTTGACAACAAAACTAGTAAATTCAAATCTTTACTCTTGTGAAGAAATGAATTACATCACAGAGAAACAATGTCACCCAAAACCACACAAAAAATAAGATTTTTGCATCTATAGATCTAATAAGCTTTGTAAAATGAAATAGAAATATCATGATTAGGTTTTCAACAGCCAAGACAAGTAAAAGAGAATGGACTCTGCACAGCTTTCTCACAACCTTCTTCTCTGCACAACACATGGAGGTTCCCTCTTTAAAGAAATATCAAGATAGTTACTTAGTCATACAAATCTACGGCCCAACAAAGAACAACTGCTATTTTAGTTCGATACTTCAGCGCAGAATAATGTGGGTAGTCTTCTTTATATCTTCTTGAGATTTCTTCTTCATTTGATAGTTTGAAATCTAAAAACTGTCGAGAAGAGAGAGAAGAAAACAAAGAACAATAAAATCCAATTCTTAACGAAAAACCTTCTTAAATATGATTAAGTTAGTTTTGTCCTTAGAGAATACTTTGATAAGTATCTTGGACTTAATGGCAAAACTCTTTTAAGCGCGTGCCCTTTAAGCCCAAAAACTTTTAAGCACATGTCCTTGAGGACTTATCTATCTATATAACAAAGTATAAAAATTGAAGACATAAAAAATAATTTTTGTTTTTCATAGTTGATATCATTTAAATTTTACTTTAAAGTTCCGACGGTTAATATTAACCCCCCAAAATTTAATAGGAAAAATAAACACGTAAGTGTGTGCTTGGGTTGACTTTTTAAAAATGTTTCTAAGACTTCTTATAAGCACTTTAAAAAAAAAAAGATGTGTTTGAAAAAAACTTATTTTAATTACTTCCAAATAAGTCAAAAGTAGTTTTACCACTTAAATAAGTAAGTAAAAGTTAAAAAAATAATAATTTCAACTTCTTTAAAATCACTTATCTACAAAATGCTTCAACACCACCACCACCGTCGCCGCCACCCCACCACCACCACTGCTACACAATCACTATCGCCCTACCACAACCACCACCACCGCTACCTCCACCGCACCACCACCATCATCACTACCACCAACGCCACCCTACCACCACATCTGCCACAACCACCATCACCTCCATCGCCATCGCTATTACCACCGCCCCAACACCACCACTGTCGTCACTCACCACCGATTGCTACCACCATCATCATCTCATTCTTATATTTATTACCACTACCACAATAATCCCACCACCACCGTCGCCCACCACCACCATCGTTGTCCACCACCACCCACTACCACAACCCACCACCGTCCGTTGTCACCCACCATCGCTGCTACCCACTATCACTCTCCCCCACCACACCTACCACCACCACCACCGTTATTCGTCATCACCACTTTCGCCCACAAGCACTGTCGGCGCCCACCACTACCATCGTCATCGCCCACCACCACAACCCACCACCGTCGTCGCCCCATCACCACCACTGCCAACCACCATCACCGGCGCCCGCTTTCCACCCACACCCAGCACCACCATCTTTGTCACCTATAGCTACCGCTACCACCATCACTATTGCCACCTATTACTGCCACCACCACCACGGTCGTCGCCGCCCTCCACAACCATCACTGTCTCCCACCACTACTACCATTGCTCACCACCACTACCATTACTCACCCCCACTACAATCGGTGCTTAAATTCATTTCTCTCTCCTCTATGTTTGTGATTTGATTTTAGGTGTGAATACAAATATGTTTATGATTGACAATTTTTTTATCACTTTGTACTTTCAGGCATGGACAATAACTAGTACTACTATAAAATGTCAATAAAAATGAACAAATATGTTTATGATTGCCAATTTTTTTATTACTCTGTACTTTCAGGGACGGACAATAACTACTACTACTACTATAAAATGTCAATAAAAATGAAAAAAAAAATTATTGACAATTTTCCCTTATGAAAAAGAAAAATTCCAAGTCCTTTCATGCTATCATTAAATATTCAACATTATTTACTAAGCTTTTACCCAAAACTAGCCAATTTTGGAAAGTTATACCCAAAACTAGGTGACTTTGAAACTAATTTTCAAACCCATATAGTTTTAAAAACATCACTCCAACTAACATCTTTAACTGAAAAATGTCAGTTGGAGTGACATTTTTGGCCATTGTAACTGTCCCACCAAAGTAACAAACATTAGTTGACTGACGTTGTTAACTTAAAAACGTCAGTCCAAATGACGTCTTTATAAACACAACGTCAGTTGGGATGACGTTTTTAAGTTAAAGACGTCGGTCCAACTGGCCTTTTTTGTACAAAAGATATTATTTTTATCCTCTTTCCAAACTAAATATTTTCAAGTGTTCCTTTTATGAGATGACAAAAAAGTGAAACCTTGCACACATTTTTTTTGTTTTGCAAATGTAGAGTGCGTCTAATTTTTTTGTTAACATTTTCACAATTGGCTTTAACGATAATGTTAATAAATAATAATAAATTTTTTGTATCTGAAATACAAAGTATCATGTGCTAATACGACATGAAACAAAATTTATTTTTTAATTCTTTTTGGAATAATTTTTTTTTGCGGTAAAATTCATGATGTCTTCAATTTTCATTTTTCACTAAAAAATATGTGTATTCCAAAACAATGTCTTAAGATTTTAATGAATAATGTCATTTGTCCACCAAAAGTGTACAAACTATGCACATATATTCATTAATAACAATTCTATGGAAAAATTCAACTTATGCATCAAAAAAAAAAAAATTATTGCATTACAGTGCATAAAATACAATCTGTCAATAATGTGGTTGATGTTCATAACAACATAGAGGATGACCACATACACATAAATTTGATGGAATAAAAGTCTCTGACGCATCATCACTTAAATCAAAAAAAATTAGAAGGTTTAAAATCTGAAACAGGTAACAAATCCTCTAAAATTTCAATTTCGGCATAGTGAGGATCGAAATGCTCAATTTTTGAATACTTGATTGCATGCAAACGATCAAGCCGACGCTGCATCTAATTATTTTCACGTTCAAGCATTGATATGACCTCGTTATGGTTGTTTGAATTTTGTGGATGGTATATATCAGCCGACCGTGCCTTCAATACCGCTAGTTCATGCTTCAAGCTTACAACGCTTGACATATAACTCATGTCATCTTAGTGTGTGTTCTATATGAGCACCTGAAGCTGGATTGTAAGTCGCAGGGCCAACAATTACGCATCCAACGTGCCTGAATGGGTGATAAGTGTCAATGGACTTATTACAGAACTCACACTTTCGTTCATACCACGTTACACCAACAGAATCTGTGTAGGATCCAATAGAAGGAACTATGTTCCACGATACTGCTTGGTCAGTCGAACGTTGACGTTCATTGGCTGAAGATGAACTATGTTGTTCATTACGTGATGAAAAACGTTCGGTGGTTTAGCTGAATTGTCTATTTGAGGCGCGTCTAGACATTTTTTTCTATGATGTACACAGTTATAAATGATGGTTTATATAGGTCCGGTTGTTCAATTTAAAAAGTACAATGAAATTATATAAAAATTTGACATGACATCACACTGCCAAATGATAACATGACTTTATATTGTTAAAGTTGTGATATAACAATATACTAATAAAACAATTTTTAATTTTCTATTTTAAAGAGTCAATCCCTAAAAATCCATCTCCAATAGGCTCTTTATTTAGACTTGCTAAAATAGAGAGTTTAATTTGACTTTCTACATTTGGAGAGTCAGCCTTACTCTCTACTCTATAATTAATGAATGAAAAAATAACATATGTCCATTTTGCAATAAATGTTATTCATTATAAAGACTATTTCTAATGAAATAGAAAGTCTTATTGGAGTTGTCAAAAAAAAAAAAAAATTCACTCACTATTTTAACTTTTTCTAAAAAAATGTTCTTTATTATAAAAAAAATATTATTTAAATAGACATCATTATTTAGAGATGCTATTTAGAAATAGAATAGAGTGGGATGGACTCTCCAAATGTGGAGAGGCAAATCAGGCTCGCTATTATAGCTAGTCTAAATAAAGAGCCTATTGAAACTTATTTTTTGTTGTTGATTCTCTAAAATAGAGAGTTGAGTGGGAATAGAAAGAATATTGAAAATGCTTTTCTCACTTAAGTGTCAAATAATGTAATGTGTGTTTATAAGGATATGCCTATATACATAGAGTGCAATTAAAATTCTCCCCATGATTTACATAAATATATGCCCAAGACATAGGCCACTAAGTTAGCAACCTAGGCCTCCCAAATGGAAATTAACATTTGGGAACTTTTTAGGATTGTTTAAAAACATTAGGTCGCCAATTTGAACCTAATTTTTGGTCCTGCTATTTTTTTTTTTTTGTAAACAAGACTTCATTTATTGATCATCTTGAACCATGCCTTATTTATCACAGGACATTCAACATACACAAATCCCTACTTACATTCATTCCAAAATTAATCATTTTAGCAATGAAAAATAAAATTTTAATTTTCTTTCTCCATATTTTTAATTTATGAGAAGCTTAATTACGTTTTAATCCAAATTCAACTTCGCCTACTGTAATTTTTATGCACGAAACTTGAATGTGCAAATTTAATTAGTATATTTACATCTCAAAAAATGAACAAATGCCTAACTCTTGGGCATTTTTCTTTCAAAAACTCATTCAAGAGTGTCATATCTAACTGGATGAGAAATTTATCCCTCTCAACATCCACTAGTATTCCATCAAATTTTACAATAATTTTCCAGTAAATTTATTAAAAGAATAGATAACCAAAAATATTTATTTGGTTAAAAAACTTGTTATGATATTTTCATTACATGTTTAAAAATAAAAAACCATATCTACATATCTGAAACCAATTTCAGAAAGTAAGTTTTGGAAGGGAAGGCTTTCTTCCAATGAATACATCAAGGTGCCTAACTCGCACAACATAGAAACAAATAAAATAATTATAAGTAACTGAAACAATGATCATCAACCACGAATAAATGGGATAACTTGATAAGATATAGAATCAAGAGCTTTTCTACAAAAAAAATTTTAAGTTTATTGTTATAGCAAAAACCAAATAGCAATTGTTTATAATTTGGTAATTAAGGCAACAAACAAACAGACACACAGAAAGAGGAAGTGGGAAGAAGAGGGGTGGTGTTGTGGTGGTGGTGGTGGAGGTGGGGGCTAAAGAGTGAATAGATCTAGAATTACAGTAATGACCTTGATATCACTTTGTTGAAATCAAGAAGACAATTAATACAATTGGAGTAGAGGAAAAAAAAATGAAAACTCGAACTAAAATAATTTTTATTCAAGTTGATTATAAACACATCACTTCCTCCACTAATTCGTCGTATAACAATTAAAACATCAGGACACCACTTTCTCCTTTATTTGCTACAAATAACACTATACTAGTACAAATTACCCACCCACCAGACTAATTACATACCTTAGTAAGACACTTTAACTATATGATAAAACTCTAAAAATAAGTCTACTTCCCAAGAGAGAGAGAGAGGAGAGATCTTTAGACTTGGTTGTACATGTTAGCTGAGCCAACGCACAAACTCTGGTACAGGGAGCGCCTTCTCAATCGTCTGTTCTATACTGTGGAAAGAGAATTTTGGAGTCGCAGCAGAAAAACATGTAGATGAAATAAAAATGCATTTGGTTTGGCCTCTTGTAGATTGGACCACCCTGAATTATGGAGTACTCAATTTCATAACGTAAAATCAACACCTATATCAACATCCATAAACAATGGTATTTCAATATCTGTGCCAAGGACTGATGAAATCGTCAAGTTTAGTAAAAGCACTGCTCCAGCCTTCAACATTTTCTTCCACTTTGAGGGTCGTTCGATGATAACTGGCTCTCCAAAACCAAATGAAAATTTCAGCTCTCCCTGAGAAATTCCACTACTACTTTGCACTTGACGTGTCAATATATTAGCGCCTCCTCCATTGGCATTTGCATGCTGCTCATAGAGTTGTTTAAGGGATGTACGCACCTCTCCTATATATCGATCCCCTAGGGTTCGCTCGCAGTATAAGGTGATCACCACCTCAATCCCTTCGTTTTGCACAGCCAACTCACCGATCATGTATTGTATTGTGAAGTGCCAAGTAGGATTGGTCTGGCCTTCCTTATCTACCGGAGTTCGTTTGGCTGTTGTTGCATTGCCTGCAATAGTAACCTCTGCATAAACCTTCATCCTAAATATCTCACGTACGTCTCTCAGATTAGTAGCTGATATAAGTTTGAGATCAAACTTTCTACACTCCATTTTTTTTGTATTCTGAGGCGTAGACTAGAAAGTCCACCCATTAGTGTTCTTCATATATAGAGACGATTGAGAATTATTAGCCAAGCAAATGTAAAAGAAAAGTCTTATAGCAATTTGCAACTCGAAAGGGATTTGCAGGAAATAATAAGTTCAAGTTTGACACGGTTATCAAATGTTGACCTTGTCCTCCTCTTAAAAATAAAATAAAATAAATGCGAGGTGGTTTAATATGGCAGAGAAGTAGAGTCATGTTTAAATGAAAAATTAAACAAAATTTTGATGCTTACAATTAATTTTTGGATAGTGAATTACTTCTACTCATTAATTTTTCTTGTCAATTTGTGTGTCGTAAAATAAAATTAATAAGAAAAAAAATTCTAAACCAGAGAAATGAAAATAATGCGCAATTAAACTCCAAAGAGGGAGACAAAAGAAATCAAATTTTATTTTTGGCAATGATAACAATCAAACACGAACAATTTGGGTAGGTGTAGAGTCTTGTTCAAAGAGACTAAGACTTGGCCAAAGTCATGCACTTAGTCTTCAAAATTGATTCCTAATTTTCTGCAGAAATCCAAAACACTGGACCTTCCTTGTTTTTTCGAGTTGCCTAACTTCTGGAGCTGCCTGTTGGACTAGTACTTGCATTGTGTTTTGTTAGATTAAAGCCACTTGCATTTCGCTATAAATGAAATAAAATTATATCATGCAAGGACAAAACTGTGTCTCAGAACTCCCCCAAAAAAACTAATGTCAAGGATCAAACACCCACTTTTTTATCACTAATAATGCACACGTGCGTTGCACGTGAAAAAATTTAGATAATAAAGTTTTTATTAAATTTATTAGACATAGCAATTATATGAGTAATAAAATTAAATAAGTTATTAAATAGTAAATATTCTTGTCTTTTAGCATTCTTTAAAGGTAAATTAAGTTTTTATTAAATTTGTGTGCGTAAGTGTTCGTTGATAAATTAGCAACCACTGGCAAATGAAATTCCATGAAGATTGATAAGATAGATTACAGATAAATTGTGAGATTAAAACATTTATAGGTAAATTGTTGTGTTTTAGTATTTGCACATTGTTGCATAGCCAAAAAAAGGCACTTAAGCTGAAATTCTTAATATGATACTACTAAATTGAAATTTATGCATGAAAAAAATAATACACATGGTAGAAAATGATTTCTTAAATTTTATTTCAGTTTTTTATTGGTTGACCACAGAGATAGGTACCCTTGTCCATTTAATAAGTTTGCTTGCTTCCTCTTTTTAAGATGTTGGGTCATGTTGGAATAGTATAGCTTCACTTTGAAGTGCTTGTATTATTTATTGAACTGTAAACAAAACCTAAACCTAACAAAATCTAATTGTTGATCAACCAAGTAATGAGGGAAGTAAGCAGCAAAAGAATCCATGACATTTGAAATATATAGTCAATCAATAGTTGGTAAATAAAGTAAATTACTACTCAAATTTAACGCATGTGACATATAAAACTTAAGGGTAGAGAGATAACTTACATGCAAGAAGAAGAACTTGCTAATGCAAAGCCTTTTTGCTTGTCACTTGTATTCTTTACATATTGCTGAGAAACACATCGTTGCACTTGCATCGGTCACTCAAAAATGGTACGTTTCAAAAATATTTTGAAAATATATTGGGAATATAATGAAAATAAAAAATGTAGAAATTTATTGTGAAATACCTCGAACCATGAATCAAGATATTAATCACTAATTAATTTAAAGTTTTGACGAAAATCAAAATATTTTGATCGGTGAATTCATCTTCTGGGGTGTTGCTTGACATTTGAAAATCAGAAATGGCAAGACAATACACAACATAAATTGGGCATCAGGATTCCATGTACTTTTTCATTTTCTCCTTAGCATTATTACTATTTAAAGGTGTGTTCCAGTCCACTTCTGATTAAACACTATTCCAAGTTGTCATCCCATTTGACAAACAAACAATCATGGTCTTAATTCCATAAGTACTAGATTCGAGGATTTTAATAATAAGTTCATCAAATTGGGTCAAAAATCTTACCTGTTTCAATTGACAATCTGTTTTGATAGGCCAACAGAACAACAATTGCCATGACAGAAGCACTAATTTCAATACGTTCATCAAATTGGGTCCAAAATCTTATTCTGTTAATGCTAGTGGCCTCACATTAAATTAAAAAATAATAATCTGCAGCAAAATAACCTTAAATTAAATTTGAAAAATAGAAACTACTCACTCGAACCATCATGTTTTGAGCTGGGCATATATAGGTACTTTCGTATGAGGGGATATGCATGCAAACAACAACTATATGCAAACTTACGTGAAACAAACATAGAAATTAATAAAGTAACCTCAATGATGTTGAACACTCGACCTACCACACTAACGGACAAAAACAAATTCCCACGCCAAGAAATTTAAAGGTATGTGACAACTTTATAGTTCAAAACCAATTACCCGTTTAAAATTCAGAGTGACTGCTTCATCAATTAACTGACTAATTTTCTCCTTAAACTCAACCTGAAAGTATCAAGACATTAGATGGAAGCAATTAACAGACATCAAGAGAACTTCCCCACATTTCATTTGTTCAAAAAGTGAATGCTATTATTTATGAAATTCTGAGAAAACAAATGTTAAAGATAAACAACTCTCCGAGTTCTAATATCACCTCCTTTTGAAAGCCCATCACTAAGTCCTATACTGCAACATCAAAATTCCTCTCATTAAATTATGTTTCATTACCTCTTTTTGAATGTGTACATCCTCTCTATTTTGTACTTTTTCAAGTTTCTCTTATAGGCTAGCTTGCAAGAGCCCACATAGTCACTCGTTGCTTCCTTTTCTTTTCTTCTTAAAAAAAAAGTGTAAACAAAAATATATGAAAAATAAAAAAAAAGCACCAAAAAAATTAAAAACATCCACAAAGTTCTATATCACAATACTGATCTATTCATCCATCGAGCTTATATTACCTCTTTTTGTAAGTGTGCCGCCTTTTCTGCTGTAATTGTTTCATTTTCTCTTCTAGGATATAGCTTGTAAAAGCACATAATATACAATAAACTGATTTGGAAAAAATTAAGGGAAAAAGAAAAAGAAAATAAAAGTGTGCATGAGACATAAATTAGGCATATCCATACATTTCTACATCGCAATATCAATCAGTTCCTTCCTGAGATAAAGTTTTCATTACCTCTTTCTGCATTCGAGCATCTTTTTCCTTTTCTAATCGTTTAACTTAAACTTTGAGGATAGCCTGTAGAAGCCCAAATAGTTAACAACCGCTTTTGAGAAATACAAATAGAACAAAACAATTTTGGATGAAGAAACCTACTATTACCCGCCAAACGGTATATTATAACACAAGATTTTTGGTCGTTAGATACTTACATGAATGGTTGTTTGTCACCTAAAAATTAGCAATTATAGAATTCTAGTTGAGTTTGTCGAATTGAATGGAAAAATAAAAATGTATTGGCAGGTCATAGAGATAAAGTCTATCTAGCTATACAACTAATAAAGGAGTTAAAAATATTTGGTGATGTTAATTTGCTGAATTGAATGGAAAAAGAAAAATGTATTGGCAGGTCATAGAGATAAAATCTAGCTAGCTATACCACTAATAAAGGTGTTCAAAATATTTTGGAAGTGCAATAGGTATGAAAGACAAAAAAATGTGTGGGTATAATTGACTTTATAGTGATAATTAAGGGTAAAATAGAAAATAAATTTTTTTCATTGATGCTGACATTTATAAGTAGTATAAATATAAATAGATTGATAAGCGGCGGGGCAAATTAGTTCTCTCTCTCTCTCTCTTCCTTCAATTGATACACACGCACATGTATATGCTAAGTAGTGTCCGAACCGTGCAATATACGGAATTTACAAATCCAAATTTCGCTTTTTCTTCCACCTACTATTTTAGAAATTAGAGAATTATAAAAAATTATAAGTAGACTACATTAGACACGAGTCTTTGGCAAATGCCATCAGCATTCTTCCTGCACCATGCCTCTTGCACAAAAGAGACTTCAAGTCATTGTCTGGACCTGCTTGGTTGAAGAACAATATTATTATTCTATTAACTTACCAAAAATTGCGAGTAGGTGAGTATTACATGTTTGGTAATTGTTTACGATAACACTAAGATACCCAAAAAAAAAAAAAATCGGTGTCATATCGAAAATTTTTATTTGTAAAAGTTAAGGTACAAATCAAAGTTGAGGATATAACTGCCTGAGCTAATTTATGATCGATTAATAATATTGTGATCGATCATGAATTGCTTCAATTAATTGTAACTTTTTTTTTACGAGTTGTAACTTAAACTTTAAAAGTTGTAATTTTTGGGTTGTAATTGATCATGATCTTTGGAATTTTAACTTACACTACAAAAAATGATAACTTGACCTTAACACGTTGTAATTATCGGAACAATATCTTCTTCGGTATCATAGTCTTCCTCAATTGTTTATATGTCCAATTTGGATTACATTTGTTGTGACAAACTTAAATCATCTAATAACAAAACCTACATCATGAGAGGGAGAGATATGTGTTATGCATAGTAGACCTGTTTTTCGAGGTTCCAAATCGTTGAAAGCGAAAAATAGAATTGTCTGCATACGAAAGACCCTAATTTTCTACTTGGTCTTAGAATTGTGTGTCTGATAAGTTTTTGGCTCTATGTGTTCAAGGCAATTGTCGTATCCCAAAAAAGCCAATTTTGAGGATTAAACACCCATTTTTTTCATTATTATTATTTTTGTAATTTTAAATTTATAAATTATAATTTTGTTTCCAATCTCAATTATGATTCTAACTGATTAGTAATCAAACATGTTTTTTTTTTCTATTTTTTGACAAAATTACTTTTCTGAAACCATACTTAAACCATATAGCTAACTAGAAGGATCAACCTAGAATTTTTCAAAAATGAAATAATACAAAACATAAACGACCAAAGAAAACTTTACAAACTTTGATGGGGCCATGACCCCCTTGACATCACGTGACTCAGCTAATGTGACAAATAAATGACACATATCAACCAATAACCAATTTCTTCATTTTTTGTTTGAATTAAATAAATTGTGTTGAAGAGGGTTTAAATTTGTTGGAGACAATTTTGAATTTCTATTTGACAATGGAGTAATGTTAAATAACGTAAAATGGACTACGTCCCACATGGTTGTAGTCTCCTATGTCGCTTGGGCCGTTGTCCCCCAAGAGGATCAACCATCTCTTGAGACACTCCACCATCTATCAGATCATGTGCATGGTGTCCACGACCCCTAACTCCACGCCCACCTCGTGCTATAGGCCCCCCTCTGGCCCGCCCTCCATACAAAAGCGATGGCTCCTGAGGTACTCCCTCACTAGGACCTTCATAATCTCTGAAAGAGTCCTCATTTGGAATAGGAGAGGCAGGCCTATGGGGCATCTGTGGAATAGTCGGTGAAATACAAGGCACATCGGGGCAATGGTGTATCTGCCTGGACATCTACATGTGTCACATCTCTTATATCAACCGCCTCATGTGAAGGTGTGTGTGGTGACGCCGATGTCAGCACATGTGGGGAGGCCAGTGATGGAAAAACCGAAGTAATTGTAGATGTCTGTAAGGGAGGGTTAGCAGATGGGGGAGGGCCATGATAAAAAACAAGGACATCTAGTGTAAGTGGTGGAGTGTCATCTGGTATAGGTGGTGGAAACGCTCTGGTGGTGTGTGGAGTAGATAAAGATGGCGGGACTGCATGCGATGAGGTGGAAGTAGTATCCATGGCCGATGAGGTGGTCTGTCTAGGGCCTGTGTCGCCACTGTCCGTCGTGGTATTCGTATACCACGCTGAGGTGCAGGAACTGGTGGTACAACTAATGGCCGCCTATTGTTTGATGCTGCATATACGAGACAACGGTGCTCACAAATAGCAGACAAACACTTGAAGCTAAAAACCTCGATTTCGGCCCATAGCCACCAAGCAAATACTCAAGTCTGGTTGGCTATTAACCGCATCATCTGTTATGTGATATATCTACGTGAGTGTTTGCTCCTGCATAACCAAACGATTATGGTATTAGTACAATATAATTTGATTTAGCTAACATGTTAATATTAACTAACAATTTAGCAACACAACCCCTCGATGATACTTTCGATGGGTTGAAAATCGACACCAGGCTGCGGAATAGGTGGTCCGATAACTACCTGATTATTACATCAGTATCACTCCATATATGGATCAGTGGGATCCATCAGTCCAATGTTGGGCATGCTTGCAACAATAATGTCCCGTTGTCAATCCCACATACTCATAAGCAATAATCCAGTCATACCCAGGCCTGTCACGCCAATTTGTGGCATGTATCTCCCTACCGAATCATACGCCGCTAGTATCGGCTGTGACAAACCAAACTGTCGAATAACACGGTCGGGAAAATGCCACTCAACCACATCAAAACATATGAGTGGTGACTGTGTAGTCCATAGATCTCACCCCAACACACAATAATCAGATAGGCTAATCAACACATCCACCTTAAAAGGCTGTCATATCATCTAAAATATAAGAATATTAGTCATAACTCGTGCCTTAAAACATAAAATTCGAGTGTCCAAAAAATCAATCCCACTATATTAAATTTTTTTAACATGTATATATTATCGTATATGGATAATGTTTGAAATAAAAATTATATTAACTACAAATTAATCAAATATTAAATGATTAAACATATGATAGAAAATGAGTGATGTGATGTTTTTAGGGGAAAAATATGTAAATGATTAAACATGTGATAGAAATGAGTGATGTGATGTTTTTAAGGAGGAAAATATGTAGGGGATAAAAATTCAAGTTATTATGTGTTTTATTATAGGGTAAACCACATAAATAGCCCCTGAACTTTTCTATTTTTTTTAAATTGCACCCTGAACTTTAAATTTTTTGATTTTACCCCCTGAACTATTTAAATCATTTTAATTAACACCTTCTGTTAGATTTCACCGTTAAATATGAATAAAACTCAAACGAAAAATGCAGATGGCATATATTGAAGGTCATTTTCGGCATTTCACCTATTGTGTAAGTTTTAGGCGCCAAAATTTCCTACCCCTTGATGCTCTGTTCCTAGACTAAATGCTCTCAAAAACCGACGGAAAAACGATAGTCCCCATGGGAACTCTGTAATTTTCCATCAATTGGAAGTCTTCTCCGGCAATATGTGGCACCAAAGTTGTCGGAGCTCGGAACCTCACCACCTCCTTCGCCACTGCTTCTGTGAACTTCCTTTCTCTGAGCTTTTCGGCAGTGATGGGTGTGTCAGACTCTGGCGACCAAACACCGGTCACCTCTTCACGCACTCTCACTAAGACCTGTGGATGTGAATCCAAAAGGGTCACTACCCAGAGGAGAGAAGAAGTGGAAGCGTCCTGGGCAGCGAAGAGAAAATCAAACAAATGGCCGCCGATTTCTTCACTGCCAGAGTGAAGTGGGTCTCCGTCGCCGGCGTGTTTGGCAGCTCCAATTTCTCTGATGTTGTCTTGCATCCAAAAATCTATCAAATAGGTTGGGTCATAACCTTCATTCATTCTTGTTTTGCTTTCCTCTGAGCATTTTGCTAGTGTTTGAACAAGCCTTTTCACAGCGAGCCTGACATTTCTGAAAACAAATCCAGGCAAATCAATTGGGAGTTTCATTAATCCAACGTTGAAAAAATTGTAATCTTCATTGAATTTTTGTCTCGATTATTTGCTTAAATAAGGACCAACCATCACTGTTTGAGAGGTTTCTAGATTCATATCTCTACAGAGCATTTAGTCTAGGAACAGAGCATCAAGGAGGGAATTTTGGCGCCTAAAAATTACACAGTAGGTGAAATGTCGAAAATGACCTTCAATATATGCCATCTGCATTTGCCGTTTGAGTTTTATCCATATTTAACGGTGAAATCTAACAGAAGGTGTTAATTAAAATGATTTAAATAGTTCAGGGGGTAAAATCAAAAAATTTAAAGTTCAGGGTGCAATTTAAAAAAAATAGAAAAGTTTAGGGGCCATTTATGTGGTTTACCCTTTATTATATAAATAATTAGTTGTTATAAAACATTCAATAAAATTTTTAGCATAATCTCCCCTATAAATATGAACCCAAAATTTTTTTAACCTGTTTATAATTTAACCAAAACTACTATGACATATTACATTGCATTCATTAACTAAAAAAACAACCAATGTACAAACATAACAACCTATTTACAAACCATTGGGTGATATTTAGGAACATAAAAAATTCATTCACCACAAAACAACCATTTTAAACCACTTTAACAAGCTATTGACAAACAACCTTCACCTTCATACTTTCAAAATATTGAGCAGAGTTTCCTCTAAAAATGCACAACCCGAAAAAGTGATAAGTTTAATAAAATTTACAATAAAAATCCAAACATCCACAAACCAAAAAAATCAAAACCAACCATCAATAAATCCACCAAACATAGAAACAATTTATTATAAAAAATCACTCCATACAACTCGATGATATTGGTGAAAGTATTATTATAGCTGCTCATTCCGCATCTAGTCAAGTTGATCTCTGTAATGTCTGAGAACATGTATAGGGGTGTGCTGCTCTGAAAATGCAACATCCCAACTATAAAAAACAAAAAAAAAATGTAATTAGTTACAAATAAGTACAAGTAACACATGACGGGTTAAGTATTTATTATCTTACCTACATCCAAGAGGGTCTATATGCAACACATCAGGTGGAGCGGCATCATGTGGCACATGTGCAAGTGTAGCAGCATCATGTGGTGCGAGGTCCTCCACAGGTAACTCTCCGCCATCAGTTACTCCATATGCTAAAAGACACGTGGGAGCAATCTCTATGGACGGATGTGTGCTAAACGCTCCTGTTGAGGGCATAACATTGCATATTACATAGTTTAATTCATCCTTGTTGCACATGTATTTAATGTTTAATCTTTTGAATTGTGTTAAGATTGGAATAATTGGGTGTATTTTTTATTGTAGGTACAAAAGGATATGAAGGGAAACATTTTGAAGCAAGTTTAAGGTCATGGGAAAGCACTACAAGGAAGAGGAGTTGAAGCAGAGGAGCAAAACTGAAGAAATCAAAAAAGACCCAGACCAACTGATTGAACTTCAACTGGTTCATCAGGATGACAAAAGAGGTTCAATCGGTTGAAGAGGTTGCAGAAGTCTTCATTAAAGACATACACCAAGATGTTGTAAGTGATTCAACCAGTGGAACAACAATGTTCAATCGGTTCATTAGAGATCCATCAAACATCAACAAGATATTGTGAGCACTTCAACCGGTTGAACATAAGTCGGCTACAACACACTTTTTCCTGAGTTGTGATTCGTCAATGGTGGACATCTACCTTCACTCCTACACTCATGAGGAGGCTATCAATTCCCATGAGCTAGCTTCCCATTGATGGATGGCACCTCCCACACTTCAAGCTCGCTTCCCATTGGTTGTCGATGGTGGAGGAAATTTTTCGGAGGAATACCCACCACCCGCACCACACCTTTGGCCAATGGATAGGAAGGATCAATGCTATATATATACATGTATTTCTCTACTTGAAAGGTTTCAGGAGTTAGAATTCTTAGAGAGTTTCTTTTACTTAGATTAGGAGTTGAGTTGTAAGTTTTCCATTTTCAAAGTTTTGCCGAGCTTCGAAGAAGACAACTATGATTTTTATTTCAAATCTTATTTGTTGAATATTGTTCTTGTATTTTAACTTAGTGTTGTAAATCAATCTTAGTTGACGAATTTCCTTTCCATTCTCTTGTTCTTTTACTTATGTTTTACATGTTGTTTATTACCAATTTCGAAGTCATGGGTTTTGTTTCAGGCTAAGTTTCGGCACAATTCTAGGGAGGATTCTTGGTTGTGATTGAGCCTTGTTGATTCTATAAAGTATTCTTACCACGTAATAAGATTTTTGAATGATATAAATCTTTTTTGAAAACTAGTGTTTACTTATGCACTTTGATTTATTTCGACATATTTTTGGCACCATTAATGCTTAGGGTGTAGGTTTACATCTATGTATTTATCATCGTACACTTTATTATCTATCTTCAAAGTTACACACATTTTTCATTGGGTTTGTATTGAATATTTTTCATCCGAGTGAATTTAATTATGAGCTCAGATGAGTTAAAAAAGACAATAAATAAGCTTGGTCATAACAAGATAATTCCCGAGGATTGGCCAATTGTTTTATTTATAGTTACTACATCATTTTTCATATTCACCAACTTCTCACTCAATCAAAAGGCATTTTTAATTTCGTTTTACAAACACATCATCATTCAAATACCAACGTGTCCCTGAGGAGACGACCTCATAATTTTTCGAGTTACTACACTACACAATCTTCCTACGCTTGGAAAAACACATTGTAACATTTTAAAGACTGTAGAGAAGATAAGGAATTCATCAAGAATAGTGAACAAGCATTTTTTGCGCAATGTCGGGGACAGTGGTTCATTTGAAAAGGTGATTCAGACTAACGAAAGGTAAGTCTTGTGATTTTCATCACAAGCTCAAGTACGTTTTTCCATTGTATATATAAGTTCATTTGTTTTTGGTAAAGGTAGAATTGCATTTTTAAGGTTTTAGTTGTTATATGTGGGGACGTGATAACACGAATAGACTTGTTAGGCGAGACCCATGACCACAAATAGATATGGATGACATAAATTTAAATGAAGGGCAAAATCAATGAGATGGACAAAATCTGAGACGTGATGGGAATAATTTTCAAATTGTTCCCCCGGTGACAACAATAAGAGATTATCTTCAACCAACAAGAAACATTGCACCATCTTGCATTCTTTTACTTGTCCAAACTCATACATTCGTAGTTAAACCAGGAATGTTCCAATTATTACCTCAATTCCATGCAGTAGATAGCAAAAACTCTTATCTACATGAGAAAATTACTAGAATGAAGCTATTTCCATTTTCATTGAAGGATAAAGCGAAATATTGGTTAGATTCTTTGAAACCTTGGTCAATTGGATCTTAGTAAGATATGCAAAAGGAATTTTGAAAGAATTTTTATCTAGTACATAGAACTACGACTTTAAAGAAACCTTGATCTTAGTAAGATATGAGTCCTGGGAAAGATTTAAAGATCTTTTAAACTCTGTTCCTCATCATGGATTTGAGCTGTGGAAACTTGTTAGTTTCTTCTATGAAGGAATTACCCCTGCATATCGCCAATTTATTGACATGATGTGCAATGGTGAATTTTTGAATAAAGATCCAGAAGAAGCTCTAGATTATTTTGATTACTTGGCAGAAAATGCACAATCTTGGAACATTTTTGATCCTACCAAAAGATCAAGGTCATCTACGACATCTCAACTGACTAGAAGAGGAAAATATGTTTTGCGTGATCAAGATTAATTCCATGCCAAGATAGAAAAATTATCTCGTAAATAGGAAAGCTTGGAAGTGCAAAAAGTGAATGAGATGAATAGTGTGTCTAAGGTTGATGAGCCATGTGATATACTTGAGCATCCCACAAGGGAATGTCCGACTATTCCAGCCTTTAAAGAAGTGTTGCATGAACAATGAAATGCATTTAATCAACCGAAATAATCATTTTCTTCATATTCCAACACGTACAATCCTGGATGGCAGATCATTCTAATTTTAGTTTGAGGGATGATAACATTTTTGCACAGCCTGCACCTATGCCACATGCCCCTCCCATCCAAAAAAATCAAATTTTTTATGGTCAAAGTCCATCTACTAGTTCACATTATTTCAATCATGTACCAAAAGGGTTTTCACAAAACCTGCCTCAACAAGGCTTTGGCCATCAGGGTCAACAGAATTCATCTGCATATTAACCCCCTCATAAGAGAAGTCTAGAGACATATTGCATCAGTTTATATAGAGTCAAACACCAATGAATAATCAAAATTCAAAAGCCTTCGGAAATATTAAAACCTAACTAACCAAGTTTACCAATTCATTGGGTGTGCTACAACAAGAAAAAGGGTAAATTTCTGGCACAACCCCAAGAAAACCCTAAAAGGTCAACATGGTGTTGAGGCCTCTAATGCCACTCAAGGTCATATAGAACAAATCAAGTCTATCACCACCCTGAGATGTGACGCCCCAAAATTCGGGTGTCCGTAATTACCCGGTTGATCACCCATCAACCCGAGAAATACCCGTGGATACTGTATAATTTGATACCACGCCATTATACCCCATTTATCGGAATCTATGAAGCACGGATACTTCGTTGAGGTTGACGTATCCGTATCGGATACTTTACGGATACGATACTCGTCGGATACTCGTCCGATACGTATCGGATACACCTTCTACGTATCCGATAATAATTAAATATTAGGATACTTCACGGATACTTTTGTAGTCGACCAATATATATAATTTTTTAGTTGAACTTTTAACATCTCTTTTCGAATTTACATACCATACAATACATTAACAACAAATTCATATTACTTCAAAGGTACATGAGTGTTTTTTAAGTATTATCTAAAATTACATGTCAAAAGAGTATAAAATAAAGTTATTACATTATAATTTTAGCAAAATTACTTCTAAATACTAGGTAAATATTAGCTTTGATTCCTTTAATTTGTCACTTCACTTTGTGAATATACCACAGCGATACGATATATATTTTCTTGAAACTAAAAAGAATTACTAATTTTTCTTATTATATGTTAAAGAACTACCAAAATATATAAGTATTAAGTTGGTTGAAAATAATAAAAATAATAAAAATATTTTATTATAGCCGTATCTTGGCCGTATCCGTATCCTATTTTTTTAAGTTTTGCCGTATCGCCGTATCCGTATCGCCGTATCCCGTATCGCCGTATCCGTATCCGTGCTTCATAGATCGGAATCCATAACTTAACAAAATTTGGGCAGAGTCTCCTTTGTACGGGGAGCTCTACCCAAAACGCAACTTGTGCAATCATACAACATTGACCACACTGGGTCCATTCATCCATACTCAATTGCATAGTATTGGATACTACCATAATCATCATCACTACGTACATTCATTCATTCATAAAACAATAAATGTCTCAAAAGAGTCCCATATATATGCCTTTTAAATATAAACAAGTTTTTGTTACAAAAATTATACAGGACCAAAAGTAAACATATACAAGTGACTGCAAAGTCAAAATAAGAGACACAGACCGGCTCTGTCGTCAAAACGGGCCCATGGCCTCGCCTTCGGTGGATGCCTGGGCGATACCTGAAAAATGTTCCCATAAAGGGTGAGCCAACGCTCAATAGGGTAACTCCTATAGAGAATACCTCTCAACCTAAATTCATATGAAATGTCACATGCAACAATCATTTCATGCATTCATTCAAATATGCATATTATGAACAAATGTCATAAATCGTGTCATGCCATGAGATGAGACTCATGCAAGCAATACCAACACCGAGCCGCATCCTGAGCTCCCACAACACATGCAATGTCATGCGTATGTATCCGGGCATTCCAAGTCTCTGTCATTGGTGTTATGTACACTCCTCATTTTCTTGTGTCTTTATGGGGAGATGATTTATGGTATTACACCAATGGGACACTAACCATCAACGGATTTTCAGGACATCCCACCTGCGGCTCCGTTTTCGCCGTTACACTTTTCTGGAATTGCACCGCCGGAAAGTGTATAAACCAAGTAAACGGGTCTTGCACCCGAGGAAGAATCTAGCCCTTCTTGCTATCCTCGACACGTTTATCCATTTAATTTCTCGTGCGACTCAGCCGGACTTTGATGCAACTTTCCCGAGCCCACGATCAACCACCTATGTGGTGATTGATTTCATACTATGAACACATTCTCACCCATGTCAATGCCCATGAATGTAGTGCAACCCATGCATAATGCAATATAATATGCAATTGCTTTTGATACCATTTACAATGTTCATTACATACTGAATGCAATATAATGACATTTTCAACACAATCCCAAGCATGTTATATAAGATAATCAACTCAACTAACATACTTGTATTCACCTAGACATTTAAACAAACACCTAGAGGGCACATCAATTTACACAAATAACATGTTTATTACTTCCAACATGGCAAAATGTTTATTAATTCTATAAACATAAGTACAAGTCCACCACAATAATCATATGCTAAATAATCATTTAACATACATATTATTTCATAATCACATAACAGGCTAATAATTTTATTAAACTTGATATGCCATTAAAACATCAACTGATGCTAATGTACAATTAACATACTTTAAACCACTAACATTAACTTACACCAAGTTAATCATAATATGATTTTACTAATTACAAGGTTAATTATAAATCCTATATTTGACCCACTAGTTACACTAGTCAAGGCCTAACACGTGATATACACCCTTAGCCTACCCATTTCATTTGCCATATTTTAGGTTGAAATTACATCTAAATAAGGGAAACCCTATCTCTCGTAGCGTGAGCCCACGTAGTAGACTCTAAAGAAAGCCCAAATTCAGCTTCTCAAACCTTAGGTCTAAATTCTCGTACTTGATATTTTTGGAGAAAAATACGATCTTTGGTGTGGTTGCGTAGCTCTCGCTGCGTAGAGCAATTTTAATTCTTGGCCCGAAGCGATTAAACGGTTAAATCTTCGTAGATCTGAGGAAGAAGATCAGGAGGTCTAACTTTTTTTTTCTTTTCTTTTTCTCTTTCTCTCTTTTCTATCTCTCTGTCTCACCGCCTCTGGAGAAGAAAGAAAAAGTGGAAGACAAAAGTCTTCCACTTATATATATATATATAGTCTAAATTTTTTTTAAAAAAAATTTACGTTTTTAACCCGTACTTTAACAATTAATTATTATTTTACCCTTTAATTAGGATTTTAATTTTTTTATTTTAATATTTTTTTTTCCGAGTTTTACATGAGAAGTGACAAAGAAACTGATAAGACCATTCTACCGAAAGTCTCTAAACCTACAGAACAAGAGGATGACGAAGAATCCAAGAAGGGTGATAAACTTGATCAGTCTGACATTGTTGATCTACCTAAAAATAAATGTCCTATTCCTGCACCATATCCTCACCGACTGAAAGCACATGCTAAGTTAACTAATAATGTTGAAATTCTTGATATTTTTAAGTAGGTGAAGATCAATATTCCCTTAATTAATGCCATAAGACAAGTGTCGTTGTATGCTAAGTTTCTGAAGAATTTATGCACCATAAAGAGGAAAATGAATGTTTAAAAGAAAGCTTTTCTGACGAAACAGGTCAGTTCCATTTTGTGAACCAATACACTGCCCAAGTTCAAGGATTTAGGCTGTCCCACTATTTCTATCATTATTGGAGATTGACGTGTGGAGTCAACATTGCTAGATTTGGGTGCAAGTGTTAATCTGCTGCCTTACTCGGTGTACCAACAACTAGGGTTTGGGGAATTAAAACCAACATCAATTACCCTATAACTAGAGGATCGTACTGTAAAGATGCCGAAAGGAATAGTGGAGGATGTATTGGTCCAAGTTGATTGATTTTACTTTCCTGATGATTTTATTATTTTAGATGCTCATCCTGTTGCTAACCCTGTAGCACAAATCCCAGTTATTCTAGGAAGACCATTTCTTGCAACATCTAATATCATTATTAATTGTAGGAATGGTGTCATGAAGCTTGCATTCAAAAATATGACACTCAAATTGAATGTCTTCAATATCAATAAACAATTAGGCGATGATGGAGAACTGCATGAAGTCAATATGATTGAGGGTGTCATTGAACAACACCTAGAGCAGTTGAGCGACAGTGATATGGATGAGGCTGAAATAGGAGAAATGCTAGATCTGCAAATTGTCTGTGAGATAGACACTTGGATACCTAAATTTGAAGAGTTACCAACAATTGAAAAGAAGATTGTTCATTCCACCATTCAACCACCAATTTTGGAGTTGAAACCACTACCGTCCACACTGAAGTATGAATTTTTAGGTAGTGAAGAGACATTCCCAGTGGTGGTTAATTTAGCATTAACACCAGAGCAAGAAGAAAGATTACTGACTGTTCAGAGAGCACATAAATGAGTCATTAGGTGGACAATAGTAGACCTCAAGCGAATCAACACCCTCATTTGTACACACCACATATATCTTGAAGATGAAGCTAAACCATCGCGACAACCACAGAGAAAACTGAATCCAATTATGAAGGACGTGGTTTGGACTGAGATTCTAAAGCTACTTGATGTGAGTATCATCTACCCTTGCTGATAGCAAATGGGTGAGCCCCATCCAAGTGGTGCCAAAAAAGTCAGGGGTCACGGTTGTAGCTAATGAAAATCAGGAGTTGATTCAAACTCGGATTGTCATTGGATGGAGAGTTTGCATCGACTACAGGAAGCTCAACTCTTGCACTCGCAAGGATCACTTTCCCTTGCCCTTCATTGATCAAGTTCTGGAGTGAGTTGTAGGCCATCTATTTTACTACTTCTTGGACGGATATTCAGGCTACAATCAAATTGAAATTGCCCTAGAAGATCAAGAGAAGACTACTTTCACTTGCCCCTTTGGAACTTTTGCCCACTGGCGTATGCCATTTGGGTTATGCAATGCCCCGGGCACGTTTCAGAGGTGTATGATGAGAATTTTTAGTGATATGGTGAAAAAAATTGTAGAAGTATTTATGGATGACTTTTTAGTGTTTGGTGATTTATTCGTGGGATATTTAGAGAATATGGAAAAAGTGTTGGTAAGGTGTGAGGAGAAGAATTTGTTGCTCAATTGGGGAAAATGTCATTTCATGGTTACGCAAGGTATTGTGTTAGGTCACATAGTATCTAAAAAGGGGATTGAGGTTAACAAGTCAAAGGTGGAGTTAATTTGCAATTTGCCTAACCCTAAAATTGTAAAAGATGTGCGGTCGTTTCTTAGACATGCCGGATTTTATAGAAGATTCATAAAGAATATCAGTGTCATATCTCGCCCTTTATGTAATCTTTTGTCCAAGGATATCCAACTTGTGTGATCGCCAAATTGTGAGGCAGCCTTTGAAAAAACTGAAAAACTCACCTCCAATCATGCAACCATCAAATTGGGACCTTTTATTTGAGTTCATGTGCAATGCAAATGATTATGCAGTCGAAGTTGTATTGGGCCAAAGGCAAGACAAGAAACCTCATGTCATTTACTATGCTAGGAAAATTTTAAATGAGGCACAAATGAATTATACTACCACTGAAAAAGAATTGCTACCTATAGTCTTTGCTTTGGATAAGTTTATAGGTTCGCCTATTGTTGTCTATATTGATCACTGTACTTTGAAGTATTTGTTGTCTAAGTAAAATACAAACTAAGACTCATTATGTGGATCCTCCTCCTACAAGAATTTTATCTAATCATCAAAGATAAAAAAAGGAGTTGAGAATGTGATGGCTGATCACTTATCTAGACTGATGTTTCAGGACACATAAGAGCACATAACTATTCATCATTCTTTTCCTGGTGAGCATTTATTTTTTTTTAGTACAGTTTGCCCTTAGTATGTTGATATTGTAAATTTTCTTGTTACATGACAAATTCCATCACATTGGAGTCTGCAAGAAAAGAGAAAGTTCTTGGTTGAATTGAATAAGTTTTTCTTTGATGATCCTTATTTGTTTAAGTATTGTTCTAATCAGGTGATGAGAATGTGTGTACCCAACGGAGAACAACATGACATTATATCTTTTTGCCATTCAGATGCATGTGGAGGCCATTTTTCATCAAAGAAAACTACAGCAAAAATTCTGCAGTGTGGATTCTACTGGCCTAGCTTATTTAGGGATTGCTTTCAGTTCTATAAGAATTGTGATAGGTGTTAGAGGCTAGGTGATGTAACACGACGGAATATGATGCCTCTAAACCCTATCCTTGTTATTAAGATTTTTGATTGCTAGGGTATTGATTTCATGGGTCCATTTCTTTTATTTTCCGGTTATTTATACATTTTACTGGCAATTGATTATGTTTCTAAGTAGGTAGAGGCCATTCCAAGTAGGACAAAGGATCATAAAGTTGTTATCAAATTTTTGAAGGAAAATATTTTGTCTAGATTTGGAATGCCTAAGGCAATTATTAGTGATGGTGGTTCACATTTTTATAATAGACCATTTGGTACTCTAATTTACAAATATATATCACACACTGAGTGTCCACTACTTATCACCCACAGACTAACAACCAAGTTGAATTGACCAATAGGAAAATTAAGCACATATTAGAGAAGACGGTAAACCCTAACTAGAAGGATTGGTCACTTTGATTGACCAATACCTTGTGGGCATGTCGTACAACATTCAAAAAACATTTAAGTATGTCTCCTTATAGGTTAGTATATGACAAAGCCTGTCATTTGCTAGTAGAGATTGAGCACCATGCATACTGGGCCATTAAGTCATTGAATTTTAATTTGGGTCTGGCCGGTGAACACAGGAAATTACAGCTAAATGAGTTGGAAGAATTCGTATGGATGCATATGTAAGTACTCGAATTTATAAAGAAAATGTCAAAGTTTTTCATGATAATGCTATTTTGCGAAAGACCTTCGAGCCCGGTCAAAGAGTACTTTTATACAATTATCGTCTTCATCTTTTCCCAGAGAAATTGTGTTCCAATTGCACTGGACCGTATGTAGTCAGAGTTGTGTATCCTAATGGGGCCGTGGAGGTAGAAAACTCCAAGAATGGGCTGATTTTTTAAGTTAATTGACAAAGACTTACGCCATTCTTGGAGAATTTCTCACCTGAGAAGGTTGCTGAAGAACTCTTTGATCCTGTGTATTAGGATCTTAATTCTGAGTAGTTTGTTTTTAAATTGATAGTGTACAATTGGTAGTTTTTATTTTTTTTACATTTGGAGTACATCTTATTTTGTTGTACTTACTTCTTTTGGTATAGTTTTCTTTTGTTGTTTTGCAATTGGTGGTTTTTCTTTAAGGAATTCAGTGCTGGATGTTTTCTTACCCTTATCGTATTCATTTTTCTCATTGCATGATTGTTTTTTGCATTGAGGACAATGCATGATTTAAGTTGGGGGTTAAGGGGTGCACCATTACTATGTTACACCACCATGCTATAGGTGAAAAATGAGAAAATTTTAAAATTTTAAAAATTTTTGAAAAAAAACAAGAAAAAGAAAACAAAGCATCCGATTTGGACTGTATTATTCTCTCTTAATTAGCATGAAATTTTTAATTATTCTACTAGAATCTTAAGTTATTTGCACGTTAGCACATTATAGAAGTTTATTTTATGTTTAAGTATCATGTCATGTTTTCATTTGAAACTCAACCTATGTGCACCATGAGAATGCCATTTTTTGCAATTTATTGAATGAAATTCACATTTTAAAAAGTTTGACATACATAGTGGAGATGAATGTATCACCTTTGTGAGCTTGTGTCATTCTTTGTTGGAGGGTTGAAATTCATTTACTCAAAAGATAATTCTTTCAAACTTAATCTCTTTCAATAATCTCATAATTTTTGTTTTGGTTAGTGTAAAAAAGGCAGTTAGTTGATTTTATCTCAATGCAAAAGAGTATCTTGCCATGTATTTTTTGAGAAATGATCTTATGCCATCTTTGAATCAATTGGAGCCTTAGCCTATTTTTTTCTTGACATCATCCCTAGAAGCCGTGATTGAACTTGAATGAAAATTTTATTTCTTAGCCACATGTTTAACCAAGCTATGCATAAATATTTTTATCTTACCTTGGTTCTCCTAGGATCAATAATGTTTACAATGTAAAAGGGGAATTGTGGTTATAAGAAAAGAAAGTAAAAGAAAAGCAAAAAAAAAAAAAAAAAAAGGAGGAAAAAGGATGACACATGAATTGTTGACATTCAAAAGCAAATCAAAGATGGCTGGAAAGAAAGAAGGTGAAAAGAAAAAAGAAAAGAAAAGAAAAAGTTATGAAGAATGAAAAGAGGGGGAAAGAAAGAGAAACGAAGGTAGTAAGCCAGTTGATTCCAAAAGAGGATATGTGGTTAGAAAAGTCATATTCTTGGGATAATTCCTTCTGAATTCATATATCCCTTCGTTTCTTTTGCTTAAATTTTCACCTGATGTCACATTGCAACCGGATAAAGTCCTATTTGATCTTAGGAATTATGGCAAGTGTATGCTCTAAATCACATAGAGATAAGTCAACAACAAAAATAAATAAATAAAAAGTAGGGAACAAGATTACCGAATCTGTGACGAATCTCAAATCTAGCAAACCTCAATAGATGGTGGTGCGTTCCCTGTCTTCCAATAAATCCCTGGTAACGGCGCCAAAAACTTGCTACAACTTTAAATATGTATCACGTAAGTGTAGGTTGTCATGAAGTAATATATACTTGAAATTCTGATGTCGAACCACAGGGAATTGTGTAAACTCATAACGCAAAGGAAAAAAATAAAAGAAAAATTGCTTTGAAAGATTTTTGTAGAGATTTGGAGAACAGTAAAATTGGTTTTAAAAGAATATAAAAAAATATTAAAGTATCGGGGATACCCTTTCAATTCCACACAGTACTTATTAATGATCTGATTTTCGAACTCAATTGAGAATCAGCTGAGGAGTGATCTCAATCGGAATATTTAGCGGTGATAATATGAAAAACATCAAAGGTATAATTCATAAATTATCTAAATAAATATAGGAATTTACTTGTAAATTACAAGCATTCACCGTGCTCAGAGTCTACGATAAATTAAGCTTCCAACAGGTAAACCTTATTTTATTGCAAATAATAAATCAACTATCTTATGAGAAATTATAATTAATTAATACAAGTATAGAATAACCAGTTATTTGACTCGCAGTGAATCTCAAACATTCGATGTAGGTGGCATAACAAATTAAGAAATTATACAAAGCAAAAACTTTATTAGAAGACAAGAATTGAATTAAAAGAATAAATCATGCATTGAAAGAACATTGGATTAAATATAATACCGTGTTTTATTGAAAGTATATCCCCTAGCTTTAGTTGGAAAAACTAGGGTTGGCTTGGTAGAATTTTATTGGGAAATTTGGAGGCCGGTCCCCCTATATAGACTTATTTGGAGATAAGTCCGGCAAAGAAACTTATTTGGTTTTAAGTCCACTTTTTGTCAAGTTTACTATTGTACCCCTACCCTTTGGAAAATCAATAATCAGCGTCTGACTTACCGTCTCCTTCACATAGGTTAGATCATTGAGGTATATATGAAAACCTTTGATTGAGTTATATATGGAAACTGTTTATTAAATATTATGATAATCAACGGAAGTTATATATTCTGTTAGTTATATATGGAAGCTTGATGTACGAATAAATCGTTGGTCTATTAAGTCAAAATCAGATCACAAAATTTCCTTAACAATTCAAAATTTCTTTAACATTAGTGTTACTATAGTGACACAAATGAGATTGTTTTCCTTAAAATACTCAATACCCCAAATGAGATTGTTTTCCTTAAACTCAACCCCAATTTTCACTTACACTACCAATTCAAACATTTAGACGTATATTATGTAACATACACATTTAATTTTCACAATAACATCAAAGGTTTGTGCTCAGTAACACATCGATTTTTACAAAATACAAGGAAATAGGGTTTTCACAGTAACATCAATTTTCGAAAGATTATAGTGAAAATACGATCCACAAATTAAAAATTTACAAAATTTCTAGTAGTAACACACCGTTGACAGTTGAATTAGGGCACTCAACACCAATCAAGAACATCAACACATCGAAATTCTGAAATCCATTTTTCAATTATCACACAGTAACATAATCTATTTCACACACACACAACCAAGGTATTTCGAATGTCTTACACAACAAAGAAAACAACAAAATCGAATTATATAACACTTTAATTTAGTAATAATGAATCTCAATTTTTAAATTAGGAATGCAAAAAAAAAAAAAAAAACTGACAGTTTGAACTATATATTATGTAGAAGTTTTTTAAAACCCTACAATGAACATCAACTTTCATGTAAAATCACATACCTTAACTCTATTTCTGAATCCAAAAGTTGTGGAGATGTTTTGAATGCAAAGAATCAACTGTAACTTTGTCAATGGATTCCACAATAAACTTGAAGAGTAAAATCGAAATTGGGGTTGGATTTGTGTTACTATTTGAAATTGTGGAATTCTTCATTTTGGGTATTGAGTATTTAAAGGAAAACAATATCATTCATGTCACTATAGTAACACTAATGTTAAGGAAATTTTGTGATCTGATTTTGACTTAGTAGATCAACGATTTATTCGTACATCAAGCTACCATATATAACTATCAGAATATATAACTTCCATATAAAACTTCTGTTAATTATCATAATATTTAATAAACGATTTCCAAATATAACTCAATCAAATATTTTCATATATATCTCAATGATCTAACCTATGTGACTTTTCATAACTGGACAAAACTAACACCGTTAGGGATAATTTTGAGATTTAAAAAATAAGTGGACTTAAGTACCTACATATAAGTTTAAATATGGACTTACCCTCAAATAAGTTTCCTTTTATGACTCAAGTCATTATTTGTGATCAATCAAATTATCTGCAAAATTAATCAAACAATTAGAAAAAGTATCAAACTAGAAAATCAAGGAATTTAACAAATTTAATCACAAATAATATGCAATTAACTAATCATTGAATAATAAAATAACATTTTTTACGGTTAATCAATGGATGTGCTAATGAAAAATTGCTTTAAATTGTTTGGTTAGAATTTGCATTTGTATCCTTATTATGTGATTCCAATAGTGATTGAGAACATGTTAGTGGATTTTTCAAATGAGACAATAATTACAGGAACTTGGCGATAGAGGGCATTCGGTCTAACCAGCTAAGTTTCTTTAACTTTGTCAACTTGTCATATAGTTTGATATTGTCAATATGTTCTTTCTTGATTGTTTATTCTGTAATAAAATTGATGCTTGACTACTTTTTCTAGCCTCTATTGTGCTCATTATTAGTGACTTCTTCAGCAAAAGTTGAAATCATGATATTAGATCCTCTAGACAATTTTTAATTTGAGTTTAAATAAAATCTTCTTTTCAAATATTATGGGATTACGAGGATCAGATGTGAAATTTGTTGGTTTTACTAAGGTTATTATCCAGTAGATATTGGTAAATAGGTAGTATTTTACCTTGTAATTTTCTTTAATAGTCAATCACTGTGGATTATTTATTCGGTTAGACCATGGATGAGATTTTTCTATTAAAGGAGAATAAGTGTGCAGTTGGTGCAAATAAAAAGTTTTCGATAAGCAAGGTTTTACTGATGAATAAAATAAATGCATTCTATAGATGCCCTGTTTATATCTCCAAGTAGTGAAACTTCCGATGCATTTTGAAGATTTAGGACCCAATTTTTTTTTCTTGCGCACTTCCATTTAGGGTTAAGCTCTACTGAAGAAAGTAATTTATCAAGAAATGTAATGTGAGTAATTAAGAATACGCATTACTTGGTTCTAAGCATAGAGTTACAGAGGGAGAGAAGTTTAAAGTTTGAAAGAGGACGTCATAAATCCTTATGGGTACAATAATGATATTTTTCTAAAACTTGGCCAACTTTACTAATCAAGTCTGTTTATACGAATGTCACATCAACATATTTCCTTGACTCTTGATCTGTTTTTATTATTAGTTAATCTCATCTTCTTTAGAACTGCTTTGAATTTTACAATATCTTTGGTTTAGATGAGTGATTTGTTGTGAATATAAGTAAAAGAAACTTCAAGTTTTATAGTGACAAAATCTGATGTGCATGTCATTCTTAATGATATCATCCTTTGCTAGAAATCCCCAGTTTGTGGTATTGAATATCAATCAAATTTTAGCTCATATGTCTCTTAATATAAATGAAGTGGGGAAATTTTTTTTACTGTATATGGAGTAGGTTGTAAGGAATGCTTATTCATGGAGTTTTTTCTTTAAAAAAATTTAGTATTTAATTTATTATGGACCTTTTAGTTGTGAAGGGATTTAAATTGCATTTTTCTGTCTCTTGAAGTGCTTGTATGATGTGGACATCATTTTTTTTGGGGGGGGGGGGGGGGGGGGGGGGGGGGGGTGTGTAGAGTGCTCAAAAAACTTTTGGTGGAGGGGACAATGATACCATTAGCGTTGCTTTTGTAAGTATGTATAAATATTGAAATTATTCCTTGAAAGTTATTTTGACATCATGATATTAATGGATGCCGATTTTGTATGACTGCAAATCTTAATCATTGTGATATTCTTTTCGTTTACTGCTATTTTTGTCATCTACTCATCAATTAAGCAATGAAAAAACAGCATGACTCATTAAAGAAGCTATGTATATTGCATTTGTTTTCTTATAAGTTATTTTGACGTCATTATATTAATAGATGTCGATTTTGTATGAGTCTTAATTGTTGTGATATTCTTTTAGTTTGCTCCCATTGTTGCCTTCAACTCATCAATTAAGCAATGACAAAACAACATGATTCATTAAAGAAGCTATGTATATTGCATTTGTTTTCTTATCTTCTGATATAATGGTATGTCACTTTGGATAGATAGCATCGATATAGCAATCTTAAGATTTTGCAATGATAGGGTTGTGCATGTTTATAGTTTCTATTCTTTATTACATGTGTCCCCATGCTTAAGCATGTCTTGAATTGGTACTATGTTCTTTTCATAACCACCCCACTATCAAGAATATAGCCAAGCTCTTGAATTGGTACGATGTGTATCCTTATACCTTTTACTGTCCCTCTTCTATCTCACACACACATAACATGGTCCCATGTATTCATTTAAGTCTTCCACATATTACTGTGATGATTCATTTCTAGGTATTTTACTAAATAATGTCTTATGTAGGAGTCATGAGTATGGTCCATGATCCAGGATTGATCGAGTCTCTCTTATTGCTAAGATATGTGGGATAATTGGGGGCATCAGATCTCTAATGCTGCTCTGTAACCCTTATTCCAGGGTCGAGATAGCAATATTTAATTTTATTCATGGTGATGGTTCGTGTTGATGGTCATTAAAATATTTGCTAAGCCTTTGGATTTATGGTAACTTTCTTCATAGTGGCATGTTCAATCTCTGTTATGAGTCATGAAGAAGGTGTTATTGTTCCAAATACAAGAAGTACATGTTGGCTTGCTGAATTTTGGTTACATTGGCTTAGAGACGACTTGATGATTTTTGAGCTGTGTAATCACTATAATGGACTTTGTTCCTTTTAGCTCATTCCATAATATTTTATTATTGCTTTGTCAGATGTTATTAAGAGGATTTTTTTTTTTCTCCTTTATTGTACTAAGCACAACAATTCATATCAGAGAGCCTAATTTGTACAATTGCTATAGTAGATAGTCATATGAAATACAATCTTAACTATATATCAGATTTTCTTGGCCATTATGATTGAGGGAAATGCATCTCCAATAATACTTGCAGACTTTAAGCTTTAGTAGCCATAAAGTTAAGTTGATTAAAAAAGCAGTTTTTGTTATGGAGTCATAGACTGTTAGTTCCAATTATTTTCTTATTTTCCACACTAGGTTTATGAAAAAAATTATTATCAGAATCTTGGTCCCCGTCTCTCTCTATCTCCCTCTCTCTCTTTCTCTCTCTCTCTCTCTCTCTCTCTCTCTCTCTCTCTCTCTCTCTCTCTCTCATGATATATACATAGATATATGGTAAACCTTACATTAATATTAATAATATTTGATACTCAAATTGGTCCACTTGCAACGCAAGTGTGCATCAACTAATCTTTTAAGTAAAAGTTTGATGGACATTTGTTTAATTGAACATGCAGAAATACAAAGGGCCAACACTACTGATTACGAGAGTAAATAAGGTTTTATATATGGAGTTTGTGCATCTCAGCCAATGAAGAGAGGTATGCTGATATTTACTGGGAAGGTTTAACATCATTAATTATCTATATCTATAAAATAAGATTGCTCATAATTTGAAATTTATCCCCCACATATTTTCCCTCCATTTCTGTCACAACAATTCTTTCTCACCTGTCATTCATTTTTCAGAGGTCATGCGGCCCAAGCCGTCTCTCTACCCCTATCTCTTCCTCTCTTTTTTTCTCACTCTTTCACTCCTTTGTCTCTCTTTCTCTCTCTCTCTCTCAGTCTCTCTGTCTCACCACCGCCAGGTATTTCTCTCCATTACCTCATTTCCTTTCTCTCCCTCTCTCTCTCCCTCCCCCCTAGATTCACGCCTTTGGATCTCCGAATTCAAGCCACCTTCTCTCTCTTTCCAAATTCAAGCCACTAACCCAGTATTTTAAAACCTTGCCCGGCCAGACGGGTTGACCCGGTGAACCAGCGAACCGGAGCCAAAACCAAGCCGATTTTCATATTAGATCGTTTGACTAAAGAAATCGGATAAAACTCGCTGAACAGGGCAGTACTTACCCCAACCAGCTGAACCGGTCAATTTTTGACAAACCCGCTAGATCAAGTAAAATGCTATAAAATTAGGCTTTTGGTCATTTTTTCCCTAATTTGATCTTTGTCACTCTGAGCGGTTGAGCCTCTGCCCTCTCATTATCCTCTCCACCTCTCATCAGAGTCTTCGAGGTTCGACTATTCTCAGCCTCTCACTCCGATCAGTCATATCTCTCTCTCTATCTCTTTGCGGTGTGGCTCGCTCACTTGAACATTCAAACAAACTTTGATTTTACAAAGGTAGCACAAGACTTGCTTAGATCTTCAATGTCGAGTTGTTTCACCCCTCATTCTCCACGCATTTCATTCTCTAAGACACAACAACAGATACCGTTTCTCTCTCTCTCTCTCTCTCTTTTCTATATATATATATATTTGCACTACGATTCATTCAATCAAGTGTTGAACTCGAACATTCGAACAAACTACCGGCTTACGAAGGCAGGACAAGACTAACTCAAATCTTCATTGGTGATTTGCTTAACCCACTCCTTCTCTGTGCCCTTCTCTTGAGAGTTAAGAGTCAAGAGTCTTGAGAAATAGTAGGTACTCTCTCCCTCTCTCTCTATCTCTATGCTATTTAGATCTAATATGATTTTTATGAAGTTGAGACATAGTCTTGGTTCGGTTTGGTTATGATTTGTATGAATTTTTATGAAGTTGATTTCAAGAACTATGCAATTAAGAGCATATTATTTGATTTGATTAACAATTGAGCATATTAGGCAAATTTTATTGGAATTAAATGTATTGGTTTGATCATTTTTTGGTTTTTGTTTGATTTAATATACATTAAACATGTCATTTTCATAATTATTGTTATTTTTTAACCTATTTATCATCATTAATAATTATTTTTTATTTTTTTATTATATTATCGGTCCAACCAGTGACCCAATAGTTGAACGAGTAACCCATTAATCCGGTCCCTTCCAAGAGTTGATGTCCGAGTCGCGTTTTAAAACTATGCCTTGGCCTAACCTTCCTTTCTTTTACCCAAATCTCCTTGGTTTTTTGCCACTGTAAAACACCCACCCAATCCCCTTTCTACTTTCTCCCTCTCACTATATTCCCAGCCCCCAAACCCCCTTCCTTCACTGCCACCAACACCATGAAACCACACCATCGGTGACCAATAACTAGAACGAGACCAGCAACGACCACAGTGAAAAGCAACCAAGCATTGATGAACTAATTATGGATCTGGGAGGGAGTCTTGAAGACGACGTCGTTGCAGATTGTTTATGGAAGCCGAATAAACTGTAGGAAGATTTGATTTAATGGTGGATTTGAGAGACAATATTGAAGCCTCTACTACCACTATTGAAGCTTCTACGAACCATAACTGGTACCTCTCTCTCTCTCCTATCTACCCAGTCCAATGACTCATAAACCCTCAATCGGCACCACCACCATCAATGCTATACACCATCCTACCCATATCTCTTACCCTCTGTCCCATACTGGTGACCTTATGCTGCTGATTGACTCTGCTTTCGAGATTGTGAAAGTAGGAAGAGATTTGTGACTCAGCTCTATTTGGGTATAATCAATTTACATTCTAACTTCTTTAGTCTAGTCTTTGAGTTTTGATTTTTCTAGGAATGATGTAACAATCTTTAATATATGGCTTGATTGTTATAGGAGATCATTTACATATTGGAGAAGAGGTTGATGTGAAGCGAATATGTAGGTTAAGTTTCATCTGTGGTACTTCATTTTGGTGTTGGATGACATATAATTGTTTGAACTATGAAAAACTACGAAAAAATTTGTTATCAATTTATGAGATCAAGTCAGTGCTACAACTGTGGTGGCCAATGAGTGGAAGGATGAGAATGACAAAGTTATGCCTGTCAAGGAATGGACCCAATGACCGTCGAAGGGGTGAATTACATTAGGTATGGAAAATATGTATTTTGTGTGTGGTTAAGTTTGTCAAACATCATCCTTTGCTTGATTACTCTGAGATGAACGAAATAAAACTGAATTCACTGTATGACATTATGAGTGTGTTTTAGGAATTATTTTCTGATCTATGATTAGTATCTTATGGTACACGTAGTAGATTATATACTTTTAAGGAGGCTGCGGCTATTTTTCAGTTTTTCCATTCATATGTGATTGATTTTTCACTTTTCTAATCTAGGCTTAGTACAAATGTATTTTGATTGCTTATGTAGATGCTTACTAGAAATAGCCATACTATAACTATTGTTTTCCAGATTTTTACTGTGTACATAAATAATTATTATGAAGTTTCTTAAAGTTAATAGAACTAATTGTTGTACTTTCAGTTGAATTATTTGATAGGTTTGCTTTAACAGTGGAATAAAGCTTTTCTTGCTTAGCAAAAACATGTGGAAAAAAATGGTCATGGGACTATCAAGAGCTTTGTGCACGGTTTAACATTGGTGCAAAGTTGAATAATCACACAGTGGCTTATATTCAAATCAAGGTCTTCTCTCTGGTGGCAACCCCGGTAACTCATCTGGGAAGACATCCGCATAGTCGCACACGACTCGGGGCAGACCCAACTCCTATCTCACCTCGTCCTCCAGTGTAAGGCTAGCATGTCAACCTATCAACTTTGCCATCGAGAGTCATATACAGCCTAGGGTAAATCATTGTGCTTCTCCCCCTGAAACTTGAAACAAACCTCGTCTGAAGTGTAGGTCATAACCCTCTTGCATTCACAATCAATGACGACCTTATGTGACGCCAACCAATCCATCCCGAGTATGACATCAAACTATGTCATCTCGATGACCCGAAAGTCAACGGTGAGTTGGGTCCCTTCGATCTCCAACTCACAACCCCGGCATATCTTGTCAATATAAACTCTGTCTCTTAGGGGTGAACTCACAAACATGGACTCCTTCAGAGTCTCGGCCTCTAAGCCCAAGTCTCGTAGGCATGATGTAGCAATAAAAGAATGTGATGCACCATAATCAAATAATACTCTAGTCTATAATCTAGAGAGAAGAAATATACCCTGAATTATCGACTGATCTGCCGATAAAGTCTATGGTTTGATGGCGAAGACTCGCCCCTGGGTCCCTGAAAGCCTTGTCCCCGGCCTCGGCCCATGCCCTGGCCCATCTGGCCTGATTGCAGAGTCCCCACTTGTGAAGTGGTAGGGGCTTGTGCCGTGCCGTTTTCTAAAACTGGAACAGATTTCCCTAGCCCATGGTAGGGTAGGGAGGAATGAAGTAGGTCTGTGGTTTCCCCACTGATGACTGGGACTGAGATGGCTCGTAGCTTTGAGATCACTGCCTCTGAGGACACTCTTTCTTCAAGTGGCCTGGCTGGTGGCAATAGAAACATGTTCGTGGGCCTCCCTGTGGTGTGGCCCTAGAATTCCTCCCGTCTTGGGAAGATTGATCATGGCCTTGGCCTTGGCCCTGATAGCCTCGGCCATGTCCCTGCGGAGTAGAAGTCATTTACTTCTTCCCCGAACTAGAAAAAGATGATTGACCCTCCTTCTTCTTGTCCTTAGCACACGCCTCCCGGATGCTTCTTGCGTCATCTACCTCCCTCTCAATGGCCATCGCTGTCTCGACCATCGAGTCCAAATCTTGTAGGCGGAGGCCCACAATCTTCCCCCGGATGGACTACTTTAACCCATCCTCAAATCTCCTCACTTTGGCCAAGTCTGTAGCCACATAGTCATTAGCGAAACGGGCTAACTCGGTGAACTTAGCCATATACTCCATCACTGTCATGTTCCCCTGCTTCAAATCCAAGAACTCCCGGACTTTCGCTTGACGAATAGCCTAGGGGAAGTACTTGCCCATGAAAAGCTCCCGGAACTCTCCCCATGTCATTGCCTCTAGGCCCCTCGAGGCCTTTGCCCAATCCCACCACAGATGAGCTTTTCCTTCTAGCTGGAATGCAACTAGCCTGACCTTAGTGACATCGGAAGTGATCTCCATAGCTTCTAGGATCTTATCAACTTGCTGGAACCAATGGTCGGCCACCATCGGATCCACTCCTCCCATAAAAGTCGGAGGCTTGTGTGCCTTGAAATTTTGGAGGTTACTTGAGCCTCCTTGATCCACATTGGCGCTAGATTGTGCAAAAGTAGCCGTCATCGTGCCTATAGCCTCCATAAAGGCTTGTTTGTCAAAGATCGGTAGTGGTTGATTGTTGTTCCGTCCACCTCCTCAACCGTTCCGATTTCCTCTCCCTCTATTTGACATCTACACACAAGTCAAATAGAAATAGAGCAACAACTTAGTATCCCAAAGTTAGGGATCAAAAGTTAAAACCGTAGGAGGTACGCTACCTCGGTAGATGCCCAAACAGTAAGCTTTCCCATCCTTTCCCTTCCCACTCTAAGGTTTTGTTTTCTAACCATAGTATCTCATTCTTATATACATTTATTCATGCATATAATCTCATAACACATAGCACGTAATATTTAATACATTTAACATGCAATGTACAATGTACAATGAATGCAATGGCCTAGACCCATGCCTCACAAGCTCTAGGTAAATCGAGAACCTAGGCTCTGATACCAAGCTGTGACGCCCAAAAATTTGGTTGTCCGAAATTATCCCTTTGATAACCCATCAACCCGCGAAATACCCCTGGATACCGTGTAATTCGATACCATGCCGTTATGCCCCATTTACCGGGATCCATAACTCAACAAAATTTAGGCAGAGTCTCCTTTATACGGGGAGCTCTACCCAAAACGCAACATGTGCAATCACACAACATTGACCACACCGAGTCCATTCATCAATACTCAATTATATAGTATCGAATACTACCATAATCAATATCACTACGTACATTCATTCATAAAAAATAAATGTCTCAAAAGAGTCTCATATACATGTCTTTTAAATATAAACAAGTTTTTGTTACAAAAATTATACAAGACCAAAATTAAACATATACAAGGTACTATGACGTCAAAATAAGAGCCACAGTCGGGCTCTGTCGTCAAAGCGGACCAGTAGGAGGGCCTTCGGTGAAATCCTGCGGTGTACCTGAAAATTGTTCCCATAAAGAGTGAGCCAACGCTCAATACGATAACTCCTATAGAGAGTAACTCTCAACCCAAATGCATATGAAATGTCAGATGCAACAATCATTTCATGCATTCATTCAAATATGTATATTTTGAACAAATGTCATAAATCATGTCATGCCATGAGATGAGACTCACGGCATTCTAAGCCCCCGTCATTGGTGTTATGTACACTCAATGACTAATTAATTCATTTTATTGTGTCTTTTTTGGGAGATGATTTATTGTATTACACCAATGTGACACCACACCATCAACGGATTTTCAGGACATCCCACCTGCGGCTCCATTTTCACCGTTACACTTTTCAGGAATTGCACTGCCGCAAAGTGTATAAACCAAGTAAGCGGGTCTTGCACCCGAGGTAGAATCTAGTCCTTCTTGCTATACCCCGACACGTTTATCCATTTAATTTTCCGTGTGACTCTGTCGGACAGTGGTGCGACTTTCCCGAGCCCAGGATCAACCACCTATGTGGTGATTGATTTCATACCATGCACACACTCCCACCCATGTCAATGCACATGAATGTAGTGCAACCCATGCATAATGCAATACAATGTGCAATTGTCTTTGGTACCATTTACAATGTCCATTACATAATGAATGCAATATAATGACATTTTCAACACAATCACAAGCATGTTATGTAAGATAACCAACTCAACTAACATACTTGTATTCACCTAGGCATTTAAATAAACACCTAGAGGACACATCAATTTACACAACTAGCATGTTTTTTTATTTCCAACATGGCAACATGTTTATTAATTCTATAAACATAAGCACAAGTCCACCACACTAATCATTTGCTAAATAATCATTTAACATACACATTATTTCATAATCACATAACAAGCTAATAATTTTATTATACTTGATATGTTATTAAAACATCCTATCATGTTAATGTACAATTAACATGTTTTAAACCACTAACATTAACTTACACTAAGTTAATTATAATAGAATTTTACTAATTACAAGGTTAATTATAAATCTTATATTTGACCCACTAGTTACACTAGTCAAGACCTAACATGTGATATACAACATTAGCCTACCCATTTCATATGTCATCTTCTAGATTGAAATTACATCTAAACAGAGGAAATCCTACCTCTCGTAGCGTGAACTCACGTAATAGAACTCCAAGGAAAGCCCGAATTTAGCTTCCCAACCCTTAGGCCTAGATTCTCGTCTTTGATATTTTTGGAGAAAAATGTGATCTTTGGTGTGCTTGTGTAGCTCTCATTGCATAGAGCAACTTTAATTCTTAGCCCGAAGCGATTAAACTGTTTGATCTTCGTAGATCTGAGGAAGAATATCAAGAAGTTTACTTTTTTTCCTTTTCTTTTTCTCTTTCTCCCTTTTCTATCTCTATGTCTGTCTGAATGTTGGAGTGCTACATAAGTCGAAGACTTTTGTCTTCCACTTTATATAGTTTTAAATATTTGGCCCACATCGAGCCACACGTTCAATTTTAACAGGTCCAATTTTATTCTGAATCAATTAAATCTCGTCTCATCTTAAGTTTAGTATATTTTTATTGAACTGACTTTAAATTATTTTTCGGAGTCCGCGAATAAAATTTGATCGCAATTATTTTAGTCGCGCGACACCCGATCGCTTGGTAACACATGAAAAATCCAACTGTCTCATAATTTTACAAAAATTTACTGGGTAGCTAGATTTCGTTAGACGAATCCAACGGTGAGGTCCGTTTTGTCATCTGAATTATATAAAAATTCACGTTTTTGACCCGTACTTTAACAATTAATTACTATTTTACCCCTTTAATTAGGATTTTAATAAAAAAAAATTCGGGTTTTACATTCTCCCCCCCTTGAAGGAATTTCGTCCCCTAAATTACACCCACATGCACATATAACAACATGTATATGCAAAAATTCATTCAATACTCTATGACTATAAGAGATGTACCTCCATCCTCGAACATATATGGATAGGTAGCTCGGATAGTGTCCTCACGCTCTCATGTCGCCTCCTCCACCCCACGGTGCTGCCATAGCACCTTCACCAGCCTCATAGTCTCGCCACACAAAACCTGCTCTCGGTTATCCATGATACGCACCGGTCCCTCCTTGAAGGTCTCATCCGCATCAACCACTAGTTCATCCCAATCCACCACGTGTGTAGGATCTGGTGTGTACTTTCGGAGCATGGAGAAGTGGAACACCGCGTGAACACCAGATAAATTTGGCGGTAACACCAACCGGTAAGCGACTGTACCAACCCTATCGAGTACCTCGAAGGGCCCGATATACCTCGACGACAGTTTTCCCCGCTTCCCGAAACTGACCACTCCCCTCTTAGGCATCACCTTCAAGAAGACATGATCTCTGACCTCGAACTCCAGAGGTCGCCGTCGTCTGTCGGCGTAGCTCTTCTACCGGCTCTGAGCAGTGAGAAGACGCTTCCGTATCAAGACCACATTCTTCGAGGTGTCTCTAATCAAATTCGGACCCGTGGAGGGTCTCTTTTCATCCTCCGTCCAACAAATCAGAGAACGGCACGGCTTCCCATAAAGTGTCTCATAGGGTATACTCGTCTGATAACTGTTATTGTAGACGAACTCTACTAATGGTAAATGCTCCTCCCAGCCACCCTTGAGATCAAGGACGCATGCCCGTAGCATGTCCTCTAAAATCTGGATGGTCCTCTCTGACTGACCGTCTGTCTGGGGATACAAAAGTGGTGCTCATCATCAACTGCGTCCCCATGGCCCGCTGGAAACTCTCTCAGAAATGGGTCGTGAACCTAGGGTCCTGATCTGATACTATAGATACGGGCACCCCATGTAACCAGACTATCTTCCGTATGTACAGCCTACAGAATTCTTCCAGTGTGAAGGTCATCTGCACTGTCAAAAAGTGTGTCGACTTCGTAAGTCGGTCCACTATCACCCACACTGCTTCATGCCCCCGCGATGTCCGCGACAAGTGGGTCACAAAATCTATCGTGACGTGCTCCCACTTCCACTCAGTCACCTCCAAAGGTTGGAGCAACCCTGCTGGTCTCTGGTGCTCAGCCTTGACTTGCTGACACATGAGACATCGACTAACAAAATCTCTAACGTGCCTCTTCATCCCACTTCAATAATACTGGCGGCGAAGATCATAGTACATCTTTGTGCCACCTAGATACACAGCAAAACAGGAATAATGAAACTCCCTAAGGATCTCCTCTCTCAGATCCACAAACTGGGGAACCACAACTCTTCCCCTGAATCGAAGACTATTATCCGCGTGAATGGCCCAGTCCTCGTCACCTGTACCCAACTGTACCCCATCTCTGATGGACAATATCTCAATATGCTGCCCTTGGGACTCGATCACCCTACTCAGTAGGGAAGGCATAGCCACTAGACTCCCCAAAGTGTCCTGAATCTGATCCATGTAGTGTAGCCCGAACTGTCCCACAGTCTCGAGCATCAGCCACTCTCGGGAAACTATGTTGGCCAAAACTCCCCGTGACTTCCGGCTCAGTGCATTAGCCACCACGTTTGCCTTACCGAGATGGTAATGCAAAGTAAAGTCATAATCCTCTAAGTAATTCATCCACCTGCGCTGTCTCATATTGAGGTCCCGCTGCGTGAAGATGTACTTTAGACTTTTATGGTCTGAAAACACCTCAAACTGTTCTCCATATAAATAGTGGCACCATGCCTTCAAGGCAAAGACAATGGTCGCCAACTCCATGTCATGCGTGGGGTAGTTTTGCTTATGACTCTTCAACTATTGAAAATCATAAGCTACCACCCTCCCAGACTGCATCAAAACACACTCAAGTCCATCATTGGAGGCATCACAATACACTGTGTACCTCTGTCCCCTCTCTAGAACTATCAAAATTGGATTTGAAGTAAGCCTCTTCTTTAACTCTTGAAATGCCCTCTCACACAAGTCATCCCACTGAAACTTGACCTCCTTCTTGGTCAATCTAGTCATAGGTGCAGCTAGTCGGGAGAAGTGCTCAATGAATCTCCTGTAATACCTCGTCAATCCCAAGAAGTTACGTATCTCGAAGACTGACTTTGACCTCTCCCAACTCATAACTACCTCAACTTTGTCCAAGTCAACTGACACACTCGAAGCTGACACCACATGTCCTAGAAATTTCACCTCCGTCAGCCAAAATTTGCACTTTGCTGAACTTGGCATACAACCGGTGGTCTCTCAAGGTCTGGAGAACAACCCTCAAGTGACCCTCATGCTCCTCCTCAAACTTAGAGTAGATCAATATGTCATCAACAAAGACCACAACGAACTGATCTAGGTAAAGCTGGAACACCCTATGCATAAGATCCATGAATGTCGCCAGAGCATTCGTCAATCCGAATGGCATCACATTAAACTCGAAATGCCCATAACGCGTTTGAAATGCCGTCTTCGGAATGTTGGCATCCATAATCCTCAACTGATGGTACTCCGTGTGCAGATCTATCTTGGAGTAGACTCGTGCCCCTCTCAGCTGGTCAAAAAGATCATCGATCCTCAACAGTCGGTACTTGTTCTTGATATTGACCCTGTTCAACTACCGGTAGTCAATGCAGAGCCTAAACGTCTTGTCCTTCTTCTTGGAAAATAGCACCGAAGCACCCCAATGTGAGGTACTCGGCCTAATAAAGTCTCTATCCAATAGTTCTTGTAACTGGACTTTAAGCTACTGCAACTCCGTTGGTGTCATCCTATACGGTGTCATAGAAATAGGGGATGAACCAGGTTGTAACTCTATGGTGAAGTCTACATCTCGATATGGTGGTAACCCCGGTAACTCATCTGGGAAGACATCCACATAGTCGCACACGACTCGAGGCAGACACAACTCCTATCTCACCTCGTCCTACAGTTTAAGGCTAGAAAGCCAACCTATCAACTATTTGTGTCATCGGGAGTCATATATGGCCTGGGGTAAAGCATTGCGCTTCTCCCACGGAAACTTGAAACAAACCCCTTCTGAATTGATGGTCGTAACCCTCTTGTGTTCGCAATCAATGATGACCTTATGTGCCACCAACCAATCCATCACAAGTCTAACATCGAACTCTGTCATCTCGATGACCCTAAGGTCAACGGTGAGCTAGGTCCCTTAGATCTCCAACTCACAATTCTGACATATCTTGTCAATACAAACTCTGTCTCCTAGGGGTGAACTCACATACATGGACTTCTTCGGAGTCTCGGCCTCTAAGCCTAAGTCTCGTAGGCATGATGTAGCAATAAAAGAATGTGATGCACCAGAATCAAATAATACTCTAGTCCATAATCTAGAGAGAAGAAATATACCCTGAATTACCGACTGATCTGTCAATAAAGTCTGTGGTGTGATGGCGAAGACTCGCCCCTGGGTCCCTGAAGTCCCTGCCTGAAAGCCCTGTCCCCGGCCTCGGCCCATGCTCTGGCCCATCTAGCCTGATTGCGGAGTCCCCGCTCGTGAAGTGGTAGGGGCTTGTGACGTACCCTGAAACTGGAAATAATTTCCATGGCCCATGGTGGGGTAGGGAGGAATGAAATAGGTATGTAGATGCCCCACTGATGACTGGGACTGAGATGCCCCGTAGCTCTAGGATCTCTGCCTCTGAGGACACTCTCTTTTCAAGTGGCCTGGCTGGTGGAAATAGGAACATGTATGTGGGCCTCCCTTTGGTGTGGCCCTAGAATTCCTCCCGCCTTGGGAAGATTGACCATGGCCCTGATAGCCTCAGTCATGTCCTTGATATCCATGCGGAGTAGAAGTCATTTGTTTCTTTCCCGAACAAGAAGAAGAGGATTGACCCTCCTTCTTCTTGTCCTTAGCACCCGCCTCCCGGATGCTTCTTGCGTCATCTACCTACCTCTCAATGGCCATCGTTGTCTCGAACATCGAGTCCAAATCTTGTAGGCGGTGGCGCACAATCTACCCCTGGATGGACAACTTTAACCCATCCTCAAATCTCCTCACTTTGGCCAAGTCTATGGCTACATAATAATTGGAAAAATGGGCTAACTCGGTGAACTTAGCCACATACTCCATCACTGTCATGTTTCCCTACTTCAAATCCAAGAACTCCCGGGCTTTCGCTTGACAAACGGCCGATGGGAAGTACTTGCCCATGAAGAGCCCCCGGAACTCTCCCCATGTCATTGTCTCTAGGTCCCTCGAGGCTTTTGCCCAATCTCACCACAGATGAGCTTTTTCTTCTAGCCGGAATGTAGCTAGCCTGACCTTAGTGACATCGGAAGTGATCTCCATAGCCTCTAGGATCTTATCAACTTGCTGGAACCAATGGTCGGCCACCATCAAATCCGTTTCTCCCATAAAAGTCGAAGGCTTATGTGCCTTGAACTTTTTGAGGTTACTTGAGCCTCCTTGACCCACATTGGGGCTAGCTTGTGCAAAAGTAGCCATCATCGTGCCTACAGCCTCCATAAAGGCTTGTTGGTCAAAGGCCGATGGCGTTGATTGTTGTTCCGCCCATCTCCTCGACCGTTCCGATTTTCTCTCCCTCTATTTGACATCTACACACAAGTCAAATAGCAATAGAGAAAAAACTTAGCATCCCAAAGTTAGGGATCAAAAGTTAAAACCGTAGGAGGTACGCTACCTACCGGTATATGCCCAAATAGTAAGCTTTCTCATCCTTTCCCTTCCCGACTTTAAGGTAATGTTTTCTAACCGTAGTGTCTCATTCCTATATACATTTAATCATGCATATAATCTCATAACACATAGCACGTAACATTTAATACATTTAACATGCAATGTACAATGAATGCAATGGCCTAGACCCATGCCTTACAAGCCCTAGGTAAATTAAGAACCTAGGCTCTGATACCAAGCTGTGACGCCCAAAAATCTGGGTGTCCATAATTACCCCGTTGATCACCCATCAACCCGCGAAATATCCTTGGATACCATGTAATTCGATACCACACCGTTATGCCTCATTTACCGGGATCCATAACTTAACAAAATTTCGGCAGAATCTCCTTTGTACGAGGAGCTCTACCCAAAACGCAACCTATGCAATCATACAACATTGACCACATCGGGTCCATTCATCCATACTCAATTACATAGTATCAGATACTATCATAACTATCATCACTATGTACATTCATTCATAAAAGAATAAATGTCTCAAAAGAGTCTCATATATATGCATTTTAAATATAAACAAGTTTTTGTAACAAAAATTATACAAGGCCAAAAGTAAACATATATAAGGGACTACGACGTCAAAATAAGAGCCACTGTCAGGCTCTGTTGTCAAAGCGAACTAGTATGAGGGCCTTCGGTGAGAGCATGTGGTGTGCCTGAAAATTGTTCCCATAAAGGGTGAGTCAACGCTCAATAGGGTAACTACTATAGAGAATACCTCTCAATCTAAATGCATATGAAATGTCACATGCAACAATCATTTCATGCATTCATTCAAATATTTCTATTATGAACAAATGTCATAAATCATGTCATGCCATGAGATGAAACTCACGCAAGCAATACCAACACTGAGCCTCATCTCGAGCTCCCACAACACATGCATATGTATCCGGGCATTCCAAGCCCCCGTCATTGGTGTTATGTACACTCAATGACTAATTAATTCATTTTCTTGTGTCTTTGTGGAAATATGATTTATGGTATTACACCAATGTGACACCACATCATCAACAGATTTTCAAGACATCCCACCAAAGGCTCCATTTTTGCTGTTACACTTTTCTGGAATTGCACCGCCGGAAAGTGTATAAACCAAGTAAGCGAGTCTTGCACCTGAGGGAAAATCTAGCCCTTCTTGCTATACCCCAACACATTTATCCATTTAATTTCCCGTGCGACTCAGCCGGACCTTAATGCGACTTTTTTGAGCCTACGATCAACCACCTATGTGGTGATTGATTTCATACCATGCACACACTCCCACTCACGTCAATGTCCATGAATGTAGTGTAACCCATGCATAATGCAATACAATGTGCAATTGCCTTTGGTATCATTTACAATGTCCATTACATAATGAATGCAATATAATGACATTTTCAACACAATCTCAAACATGTTATGTAAGATAACCAACTCAACTAACATACTTGTATTCACCTTAGCATTTAAATTAACACCTAGATGGCACATCAATTTACACAACTAGAATGCTTATTACTTCCAACATGGCAACATGTTTATTAATTCTATTAACGTAAACACAAGTCTACCACATTAATCATTTGCTAAATAATCATTTAACATACATATTATTTCATAATCACATAACAAGCTAATAATTTTATTAAACTTGATATGTCATTAAAACATCAAGTGTGACACCCCAAAACCCGGGGGTCCTTTATTAACCGTTGACCATCCGTCAACCCGCGGAAATACTCGTGATAATCGTATAACCCGACACCACGTCATTCATATGCTTTTAACCGGATTTACCATCCACAAGATCAATTATACCTCGAATTATGTCCATTTATGTCATAGGAAACAAAGAAAATAAAGCCCAAGAGCATGGCTAAGCATTTTGAAAATTTCAAGTTTTTGGAAAAACCTTCCGGAAGGTCGACATACACCTACCGGAAGGTCGCTGAAAGAACAGTTAAATGAAAAGGATCAATTTCAAGAACTTCCGGAAGGTCTACATCAGTAGCAAAAACCTTCCGGAAGGTTCATTCCAGTAGCCAAAACCTTCCGGAAGGTTCATTCCAGAAAACAAAACCTTCCGGAAGAATTTGGCAGTCAAAAAGAAACCCAAGGCAAAACCTTCCGGAAGGTCCATTCCAGTAGACAAGTTCTTCCGGTAGGTTTTACTCCAGCAGCTAAAATCTTCCGGAAGGTTCATTCCAGTGGGCAAAACCTTCCGGAAGGTATTAGCCGTGAACAAGGCATCCAGGGTTTTTAGCAAAACCTTCCGGAAGGCCGACATACACCTTCCGGTAGGTTTTCAGACTGTGAGCAAAAAAAATGTATTTCTTTCCCCTCCAAACCATCCTTAAAGCTACCCCATACACTCCAAACTCATCCAACACATGTTTAATGAGCTTTTCCATACAATACACAACTCCTACAAGCTCTATCACAATTCATTCCATATATTTACATCTCAAAATGGAATTCTTACAAAACTTTACTAAATAACCATAAAAGCCACAAGTCGGCTTTCTTCAACTTTGGGGCTCGAATTGGGAGCCGTCCGCCAGCGTGAACCCCGCACCTGAAATGTTGTCCCACGAAGGGTGAGCCACGCTCAATAGGATATCCTCCTACAGAGGCTACTCCCCAACCTAAGTGCATATGAAATGCGCACATGCAACAAATCAACAAGCATCAACCAATCTAACAAGAATATACACCTCAATGTTAGAAAGCTACCATGCTATACTATGTCATGCCATGATATGAGATGTAACTCACTCATGCACCTCGTCCCGAGTCTTCCCCGACTCACACCACACAATGCAAAAGCCAATGTGTATGAACCCGTCTATTGACGGAAAAACCCTCCCAATGATCGTTTGAGATAAAAGTTATGTCTTTATAAAAATCAAATCATTGTTTGAGGCTACCCATTGGATGGGTGTTTTTATATAACAAAATCTTGTGTCTTCTTGGGCAACGGATTTTGGAGTCGCACCACTGGCTCCGTGGGCCATGCCACTTTTCTGGAATTTCACCGCCGGTCAAATGACTAAACCAAGTGGTTCCGGGTTTTTCACCCGAGGGAGTGTCTAGCCCTACTTGCTTTACCCGACACAAGTTTTCCTTATGCAATGCAACCGTGCAACTCAGTCGGATCTTCGATCCCGACTTTCCCGAGTTCACATACCAACCACCAAGATTTGGTGTTTGATCCACAACACATGCACACACCCACACTCATGCCTATGACCCATGAATGCGATGTCAACTCACCCACACACACTCATGTCTTATAACCATGAATGTGATGTACCCATGAGAATGCAATGTAATGTACCCTTGCATCTTCTCCACATGTTCAATATGTATGAATGCCATATGAACAACACAACAATAAATCCACATATCCATGGTACTTCATATCATAAGCATATGAACACCATAATTTAACACATTGTCAATATATAGCAAGCATGCATATATCAACATTTCATCCAATAACCATTTTCAAACATGTTATCACATAAGCATGCAATTAACATAGCAAACTCATCAATACAACATTTTCACCAAGGCATTTAATCAACACCTTCGAACCACCCAAAGCATGTAATCATATAATATACTCAAATTCATCATAAAGCTCAAGAAATCATATTAATTGATTTCTACACAATTATACCAAGATAGAATTCATTCTACCCATAACATAACCTCATATGTCATAATTTCTCAGGAAATTATCAACAACCATTCCTAATTGTCCATTTCATTTAGGAATTCACTTTACCCAATTTCCCATATCAATTTTCTACACTTCAAGTTTCTTTATGAAATTTACCCATCAAGTAAATTTATTTACCCATTTCATACCAACCTTGCTTAGCATATTTGGTACTCATTTCCCACACATGAAATGCATTAGTGGTACATTAAACTAGAGAATGTGATTTAAATCTTGCTACCCATTCTCAATACCCATTTCACCCAAACAACCACAATAGGCAAGTGATACATATATATATACACCTACCCATTCCATATAACCTTCCTAGGTTGGAAATAAACCTAAGTAGGAAGAAAACCCTACCTCTTGTAGCGTGTAGAATCGCCGTGGGAAGCTCCTAGAACTCAAAGCAAGCTTGAATCCTTCACTTCCAAATTTTCGGCCCTCCAACGTTCGGTGAAAACCGTCGTTTTTGGTACCCACGCGTAGCCCTCGACGCGTAGAGCAACTCTTGTTCTTGGCCCGAGTCGATTTGAGCGCTAGAACGGAGTAGATCGTAGAGAGAAGGTGGAGTTTTCTCTCATTTTCCCTCTCTTCTTTTCTCTCGGCTGAAACCGGCTGAAGGTGAAGGAGAAGTCTGATTTTTCAGACTTTAGGCCCCTATTTATATTTTTAGGATACTTGGCCCACAATTGGCCACATGTCCTATTTAATTTCGGGTCCGTTTTAATCCCGAAACGATTAAATTTCGCTCCGGTTTGAGTTCAAAATATTTTTATTTTAACTTGCCTCTAATATTTTCCCAAACTTTAAATTTTTATAAAAATTTCGTGTACAGGGTCACCCGAGGCCCGTTCGTCTCGTAAAACGCGAAAAATCCGACTATCTCGGAATTCAACGAAATTTGACGTGGTAACTAGATTTCGCGAGACGAATCCAACGGTGAAATCCGTTTCGTCATTCGAGATCTAGAAAAATTCAGTTTTTCAACTAGTCCCGAAGTGGCAATTCACTTATTGCCCTTGTTCGTCAAAGTTCAAATTTTCCGGGGTTTCACATTCTTCCCCCCTTAAAAGAATTTCGTCCCCGAAATTCACACCCTCATGCACATTCGACTATATGCATAAGTTACAACAATACTATCTAAATTGTCCCATATGTATCCGTTTCACTCCCGGACTAGGTTCTAGACGCAACCAAGTCCGTCCGTAAAGGCACCACATATCCCGTGCATACAACCTGCAGAATTCCTCCTGTGTGAGGGTCATCCGCACTGTCAAAAGGCGTGCCGACTTAGTAAGCCGGTCCACTCTCACTCACACCGCATCATGTCCCCGCGATGTCCGTGGCAAGTGGGTCACAAAACCCATTGTGACATGCTCCCACTTCCACTCAGCCACCTCCAAGGGCTAGAGCAGCTCTGTTAGTCTCTAGTGCCCAGCCTTCACCTGTCGACACGTGAGACATCTACTGACAAGGTTTTCAACGTGTCTCTTTATTCTACTCCAGTAACACTGGTCATGAAGATTATGGTACATCTTCGTGCCACCTAGACGTACCCGGTCCCTGATAGATAACAAATCTGGGTCCTGTTCGTGGGAATCGATCACTCTGCTCAGTAGGGAAGGCATAGTCACCAAGCTCCCTAAAATACCCTGAGTCTGACCCCGATAATACAGCCCGTACTGTCCCACACTCTCAAGCATCCGCCACTCTCGGTGGGCCACACTAGCCACAAGTTCCTGTAACTTCCGGCTAAGTGCATTAGTTACCACATTTGCCTTACCCGGATGATAATGCAAAGTGAAGTCGTAACCCTCCAAATATTTCATCCACCTGCGTTGCCTCATGTTAAGGTCCCGTTGTGTAGAGATATATCTCAGACTTTTGTGGTCTGATAAAGCCTCAAACTTCTCACCATATACGTAGTGACACCAAGCTTTCAAGGCAAGATAATGGCCGCCAACTCCATGTCACGTATAAGATAATTTTGCTTGTGGTTCTTTAGTTGTCCAGAACCATAAGCCACCGTTCTCGCGGACTACATTAATACCCATCCATGTCCGTCCTTAGAAGCATCACAATTCACTGTGTACTTCTGTCCCCTCTCCGGAACTACTAGAATAAGAGGTGAAGTAAGCTTCCTCCATAATTTTGGTCATTAGCACCAAAGCGCCCCAAGGTGAAGTATTTGGTCTAACGAAGTTCTTGTTCAACAATTCTTGTATTCGGACCTAGAGTTTTCACAACTCTACTGGTTCCATTCTATGCAGAGTCATAGAAATGGGCGATGTACCGGGATGCAACTCAATGGTAAATTCTACATTCCTATGTGTAGGTAATCCCGGTAGTTCATCCGAAAAATATCCCCATACTCACAAACAACCCGAGGTAGACCCAACTCTTGTCTCACCTCGTCCTCCAAGATAAGGCTCGCAAGCCAACCCATCTACCATTCGTGCCAACGGAAACCATACACGATTTGGGATAAAGAGTCGTGCTTTTCCCCCTGGAATTTGAAACAAACACCATTCGGTGTGTAAGCAGTGATCCTCTTACGATCACAATCAACAACGACGCGGTGTGCCGTCAATCAACCCATTCTCAGGATGACATCAACTCGACATGTCCACGACCCTAAGGTCCATAGTGAGTAGAGTCCCCGAGATCTCTAACTCACAACCGTCATATCTGATCAATGCAGGCCCTAGTCCCTAAGGTGGAATTCACCCCTGAGGACTCTTCTAGAGTTATAATATTTAAAACTGTACCATGCACAAAACATGAAGAATAACAGTATTTGACACGCTCAAGTCAAATAACACGTGTACCCATAAATAAGGAATAAGTGATGTACCGTGGGTCGCTGCCTGATCCCCCGACTCACTCTATGGTGCAACGTCAAAGACCGTTTCCTGGGTCTCCAATGTTGTCGCTTCAGAGTCTTGTTCTTGGCCTTGGCCCATACCTTGGCTCATCCGGTCTGATTGCGGAGTCTCCGCACGCGGCGTACTAGGGACTTGTACAACGCCCTGTAGTTGGGACTGATTTCTCTGGTCCATAGTGGAATAGGGAAGAACAACACGTGCCTGTGTGAGTCCCGCCGACGACTGGGATTGAGAAGTCTCGGAACTCTGTGAGGTTTGCCTCAGGGGGCAATCCTTCTTCCTATGGCCCGGTTGTCGACAATAGAAACATGTCTTCTGGCCTCCTTGAAACGTTCCCTTGAATTTCTTCCCTCCTTGGGACAAAAGATTTTGGGCTTGATCCCCCTCCTGTGATCCCTGCCTCTGAGGACAATCCCTCCTCTTATGCCCCACTTGGCGACAATGATAACATGGCCCCTGCCCCGCTTGGCTGGGAACCCTGAAGTGCCCACTACTTTGGGAGGTTTGCCCTTGGCCTTGGCCTTGATAGCCACGGCCCTGCCCCGACGATTCTTGTGGGCTCGATGTCTTTTGCTTTTTCCATGGCCGTTGATGGCCCATGGAACTTAAACTCCTTTGGATGGCTTGAGCCCCTTGGCTCAAATTGGCGCTTGCCTGTGCTAGGTTAGCAGCCATCGTACTCATAGCCTCCATATAGGCTTGTTGGTCCAAAGCCGGTAGTGGTTGGTTGTTCCGTCCACCGCCTAGACGTCCCCTTCCTCTATATGACATCTACACACATGTCAAATAGCAATGGTACAACGGCTTAGTATCCCTAGATAGGGACCAAAGTTAAAACGTTCAAATCTTTCTCACTGTCTCACTAGTAGGGCGTATGCCTCCAATAGTGGACCCTTACACTTTGAACTTTCCCGTTCATTTGTTTTCCCACTCCCAAGGTTAAGTTCTCTAAACACTAGGGTTAGAATACTTTTCACTATGCACATTCATCATGCATACAAGTCACACAACAAGTAACACATAACATGTACCAAGTAGAGCACATGACATGTAGCAAATATAGCACATAACGTGAGATGCACATGGAATGCAATAGTCTAAAACCCATGCCCATCAAGTCTTAGGTGAATCGTAAACCTAAGCTCTAAACCTCTTTCATTCTTGCAATGGAAGATGATAGACTCATTTCCCACAAGACCACATAAGATCTATAACCTATGCTCTGATACCAAGCTGTGACACCCCAAAACCCGGGGGTCCTTTATTAACCGTTGACCATCCGTCAACCCGCGGAAATACTCGTGATAATCGTATAACCCGACACCACGTCATTCATATGCTTTTAACCGGATTTACCATCCACAAGATCAATTATACCTCGAATTATGTCCATTTATGTCATAGGAAACAAAGAAAATAAAGCCCAAGAGCATGGCTAAGCATTTTGAAAATTTCAAGTTTTTGGAAAAACCTTCCGGAAGGTCGACATACACCTACCGGAAGGTCGCTGAAAGAACAGTTAAATGAAAAGGATCAATTTCAAGAACTTCCGGAAGGTCTACATCAGTAGCAAAAACCTTCCGGAAGGTTCATTCCAGTAGCCAAAACCTTCCGGAAGGTTCATTCCAGAAAACAAAACCTTCCGGAAGAATTTGGCAGTCAAAAAGAAACCCAAGGCAAAACCTTCCGGAAGGTCCATTCCAGTAGACAAGTTCTTCCGGTAGGTTTTACTCCAGTAGCTAAAATCTTCCGGAAGGTTCATTCCAGTGGGCAAAACCTTCCGGAAGGTATTAGCCGTGAACAAGGCATCCAGGGTTTTTAGCAAAACCTTCCGGAAGGCCGACATACACCTTCCGGTAGGTTTTCAGACTGTGAGCAAAAAAAATGTATTTCTTTCCCCTCCAAACCATCCTTAAAGCTACCCCATACACTCCAAACTCATCCAACACATGTTTAATGAGCTTTTCCATACAATACACAACTCCTACAAGCTCTATCACAATTCATTCCATATATTTACATCTCAAAATGGAATTCTTACAAAACTTTACTAAATAACCATAAAAGCCACAAGTCGGCTTTCTTCAACTTTGGGGCTCGAATTGGGAGCCGTCCGCCAGCGTGAACCCCGCACCTGAAATGTTGTCCCACGAAGGGTGAGCCACGCTCAATAGGATATCCTCCTACAGAGGCTACTCCCCAACCTAAGTGCATATGAAATGCGCACATGCAACAAATCAACAAGCATCAACCAATCTAACAAGAATATACACCTCAATGTTAGAAAGCTACCATGTTATACTATGTCATGCCATGATATGAGATGTAACTCACTCATGCACCTCGTCCCGAGTCTTCCCCGACTCACACCACACAATGCAAAAGCCAATGTGTATGAACCCGTCTATTGACGGAAAAACCCTCCCAATGATCGTTTGAGATAAAAGTTATGTCTTTATAAAAATCAAATCATTGTTTGAGGCTACCCATTGGATGGGTGTTTTTATATAACAAAATCTTGTGTCTTCTTGGGCAACGGATTTTGGAGTCGCACCACTGGCTCCGTGGGCCATGCCACTTTTCTGGAATTTCACCGCCGGTCAAATGACTAAACCAAGTGGTTCCGGGTTTTTCACCCGAGGGAGTGTCTAGCCCTACTTGCTTTACCCGACACAAGTTTTCCTTATGCAATGCAACCGTGCAACTCAGTCGGATCTTCGATCCCGACTTTCCCGAGTTCACATACCAACCACCAAGATTTGGTGTTTGATCCACAACACATGCACACACCCACACTCATGCCTATGACCCATGAATGCGATGTCAACTCACCCACACACACTCATGTCTTATAACCATGAATGTGATGTACCCATGAGAATGCAATGTAATGTACCCTTGCATCTTCTCCACATGTTCAATATGTATGAATGCCATATGAACAACACAACAATAAATCCACATATCCATGGTACTTCATATCATAAGCATATGAACACCATAATTTAACACATTGTCAATATATAGCAAGCATGCATATATCAACATTTCATCCAATAACCATTTTCAAACATGTTATCACATAAGCATGCAATTAACATAGCAAACTCATCAATACAACATTTTCACCAAGGCATTTAATCAACACCTTCGAACCACCCAAAGCATGTAATCATATAATATACTCAAATTCATCATAAAGCTCAAGAAATCATATTAATTGATTTCTACACAATTATACCAAGATAGAATTCATTCTACCCATAACATAACCTCATATGTCATAATTTCTCAGGAAATTATCAACAACCATTCCTAATTGTCCATTTCATTTAGGAATTCACTTTACCCAATTTCCCATATCAATTTTCTACACTTCAAGTTTCTTTATGAAATTTACCCATCAAGTAAATTTATTTACCCATTTCATACCAACCTTGCTTAGCATATTTGGTACTCATTTCCCACACATGAAATGCATTAGTGGTACATTAAACTAGAGAATGTGATTTAAATCTTGCTACCCATTCTCAATACCCATTTCACCCAAACAACCACAATAGGCAAGTGATACATATATATATACACCTACCCATTCCATATAACCTTCCTAGGTTGGAAATAAACCTAAGTAGGAAGAAAACCCTACCTCTTGTAGCGTGTAGAATCGCCGTGGGAAGCTCCTAGAACTCAAAGCAAGCTTGAATCCTTCACTTCCAAATTTTCGGCCCTCCAACGTTCGGTGAAAACCGTCGTTTTTGGTACCCACGCGTAGCCCTCGACGCGTAGAGCAACTCTTGTTCTTGGCCCGAGTCGATTTGAGCGCTAGAACGGAGTAGATCGTAGAGAGAAGGTGGAGTTTTCTCTCATTTTCCCTCTCTTCTTTTCTCTCGGCTGAAACCGGCTGAAGGTGAAGGAGAAGTCTGATTTTTCAGACTTTAGGCCCCTATTTATATTTTTAGGATACTTGGCCCACAATTGGCCACATGTCCTATTTAATTTCGGGTCCGTTTTAATCCCGAAACGATTAAATTTCGCTCCGGTTTGAGTTCAAAATATTTTTATTTTAACTTGCCTCTAATATTTTCCCAAACTTTAAATTTTTATAAAAATTTCGTGTACAGGGTCACCCGAGGCCCGTTCGTCTCGTAAAACGCGAAAAATCCGACTATCTCGGAATTCAACGAAATTTGACGTGGTAACTAGATTTCGCGAGACGAATCCAACGGTGAAATCCGTTTCGTCATTCGAGATCTAGAAAAATTCAGTTTTTCAACTAGTCCCGAAGTGGCAATTCACTTATTGCCCTTGTTCGTCAAAGTTCAAATTTTCCGGGGTTTCACATCAAGTCATGATAATATACAATTAACATGCTTTAAACCACTAACATTAACTTACACGAAGTTAATTATAATAGGATTTTACTAATTACAAGGTTAATTATAAATCCTATATTTGACCCACTAGTTACACTAATCAAAACCTAACATGTGATATACACAATTAGCCTACTCATTTCATATGCCATCTTTTAGGTTGAAATTACATCTAAATAGGGGAAACCCTACCTCTCGTAACGTGAGTCCACGTAGTAGAACTCCAAGGAAAGCCCGAATTTAGCTTCCCAAGCCTTAGGCCTAGATTCTCGTCTTTGATATTTTTGGAGAAAAATGCGATATTTGGTGTGGTTGTGTAGCTCTCGTTGCGTAGAGCAACTTTAATTCTTGGCCCGAAACGATTAAACTATTTGATATTTGTAGATCTAAGGAAGAAGATCAAGAAGTTTACTTTTTTTCCTTTTCTTTTTCTCTTTCTCTCTTTTCTATCTCTCTTTCTGGCTGAAAGAGAGATAGAACTGAAAGCTGAACACTGAAAACTGAATGCTGAATTTTAAGTGCTGAATGCTGAATTTTTTATTTCGCAGACTGTTTGTTATTAACTGAAATTTAAATGTTGAATTTAATCAAACAGTTTGACAAATATAAGGAGCTGAAGTCTGAAAATTGTTATTTGCCCTTCACTTTAACTATCTCTCCGCAACTGCCTCATTCCTATTACCACCATCACAATGGTGGTGGTAATGGTGGTGGCGACAGTGGTGGTGACATAATGGTGGTGGTGGCGACAATGGTGGTGGTGGCGGCGTTGGCACAATGGTAGTGGTGGCGACAACGATTGTGATGGTGATGGTGGTGGTGGTGGTGGCGATGGTGGTGGCAATGGCAATGACAATGGTGGTGGTGGTGGCAAAATAGTGGTGGTGGTGGCGGCGATAGTGGTGGTGGTGGTGGTAGCAGTAGCGGTGACACAATGGTAGTAGTGGAAGTGACATAATGGTAGTGGTGGTGACGGCGACACAATAGTGGTGACAGTGGTGGTGGTGGTGGTGATGGTGGTGGTGGCGACAATGATAGTGGTGTTGGTGGCGGTGGCACAATGGTAGGAGTGGCGGTAGCGATGGTGGTGGTGATGGTAGTGGTGGCGGTAACACTATGGTGGTGGTGGTGGCGACGACACAATGGTAATGACAGTGATGGTGGTGGTAGTGGTGGTGGCAATGGTAATGGTAGTGACAGTGGCAGTGGTGGTGGCGATGGCACAATAGTGGTGTTGGTGGTAGCGGTGGCACAATGGTGGTGGTGACGGTGACATAATGGTAGTGGTGATGGTTGCGACACAATGGTGTTCACGGTGGTGGTGGTAGTGGTGGTGGTGGAAGTGGTGGTAGCGGCAATGGTGGTGGTGACGAAGACACAATAATGGTGGTGGTAGTGGTGACGACGGTGGTGGCGATGGTGGTGGTACAATGGTGGTGGTGATAGTGTTGGTGGTGGTGGCGATAACATGATGGTGGTGAGGGTATATTTGTCAATTATGTAAAATTGATAAAATCTTTATAGACTAATATTTTCAGTATTAAGTGATAAGTATATGACTTACTACTTAAAATTTTAGTCTATTTTTAAGAAGTGCTTAAAATATTAAGTAATATGAGTTTTAGGTTATCAAACGGGTTTAATTTATTAAGTGCTTAAAGTATTCAGTTTTAGGCCTTAAGTGGTGTTATCAAATAGCCCCTAAGTCTTCCACTTTATATAGTTTTAAATATTTGGCCCACATCGCGCCACACGTTCAATTTTATTCTGAATCAATTAAATCTCATCTCATTTTAAGTTTAGTATATTTTTATTGAACTAATTTTAAATTATTTTTTGGGTCCCGCGAATAAACTCTGATCGTAATTATTTTAGTCGCGCGACACCAGATCGCTTTGTAACACGTGAAAAATCCAACTGTCTCAGAAGTTTACAAAAATTTACTGGGTAGCTAGATTTCGCAAGACAAATCCAACGGTGAGGTCCGTTTTTTCATCTGAATTATATAAAAATTCACGTTTTTGACCCGTGTTTTAACAATTAATTACTATTTTACCCCTTTAATTAGGATTTTAATAAAAAAAAATTTGGGTTTTATAGGTGATTTCATGGTATGGTCGTAAGTGTAAACTTCATAGTTTTTGGTTACAAAAAATTTTTGGATGATCATTTGAGACTGTTAATCTGTTGCATTGTTGTTGCTTCAAACTAGCTAATGCCTGAGAATCATGGTGCCAAATAATGCCCATGCCTCAATGGAGGTTATTCCCAAATAATGCCTCCACAAAACCTTGCCAATTTCCAATGAAATGGCTGAATGGAAAAGAAGTTGCACTCATGAGAAGTCAAACAAGGTAAGCAACCTTTCAGGTAAATTATGTTAACATAGGACTTTCTTGCACAAGAACCTTTTTTTTGGGACGCTAGACATATTAGGTAGAAGTATTATCTCTTTTATTGATTTACTCTCTATTGAACCCTATATAAAGTCCATAATTGTTGTTTTACATGTACACAAATATAGAGTCATTTCTCTGTTTGGGAAGTCACTTTATCTTACCTTCTTTTTTCATGTCAAAAGAAGACACTCGTGACTGTGTCCACTATTAGCATGGGTGTGGACATGTATTCAAGTCTATTTTAATGTATGGTTTTTTGATATCTTTTTTTTTCATTGATTTTAATTGCTATGTTGTTATTGATGGGCAAATTAATGGCATGTCATCCTAGACTAAGTTGTAATTTCTATTGTTAATAAAATTTTCTTTTTAATTTATGTTTAGACAGTTTTTCAATTTGTTTCTGTTGTTAATGCGGTCTTTGTTTGGCAAAAAATATTTGCGCTTATATGTAAAATTTTAATTGGTGAATTTTTTTGTTACTTCGTGCCTTTAGGCACAGACAATTACTAGCATGTTGTATTCTTTGTTTTTATTATTGATAACATTATTTTCCTTTCTTAGTCCTTTGCCCCCTCTCTTTTATGTAAGACAGTTTGGTTTTTCTTGCACCTTAATTATTAAACTTTAATATTTGTCAGTTTGGTGTTCCTTGGCATTCTCGCACCTTAATGTATAGACTTTGATATTGACCAATACTATTTTGGATGGATCAACTTTAGTTATGGTGAGTTTTTTGATGCATATAAAGTGAGAAATATGACATGTTTTGGGGTGAGTCGAATTGTTTGGGTGACATAGCTGGTGAGTGATTGTTCTTGATTGGATAGTGTACACATATTCATTTGTGTCCCTTAGAACAATGCCTATAGCAGCACTATTGCCTTTGTAAGCCCCATCGCAACTAATTTTGAAGCCATGAGGCCTGAATGGAAGAAGATTTTGACTTGTTTGGGGTAGTAAACTTACACCCTTTTGTTCCTTTTTCCACTGAGATTACTTCGCTCCACAGTTGGTTGGCTTTAAAAATTGTGGTTAGTGCATTGGGTTCTTCTTGATTAAACACCATCTGATTTCTCCCCTTCCAGATAATCTACGCAGTCATCGCCACTTTGCCCATAATCTCTAAGGAACAAACTGTGTCGTTGATAGCTTCCAGCAGTGACGAGGCCCATTGCATTGTTATCCCATTCAATTCTTCATCAAATCTAAATCCAAACTCTAAACCAAATCACACATTTTTTGTCCATGCACAACCAAACAGCAAGTGTTCAATAGATTCCACCTTATCCCTACAAATTTGACACCATGGGGATTCTGCACATCTTTTTTTAAATAGGTTTTCCCGAGAATCCAATGCAATATCACAAACCTTCCACCAGAAATGTCTTACCTTAGGGAGAGCCTTCATGTGCCATGTAACATGCCAAATTTTCGGATGGGGTGAGAATGATGAGCTAGCTTACATATTGCTGGGGTTTTTGAGATTGATTGTCAGTGAGTATCCTGATTTGACTGTGTACACTCCATTGGGACTTGGTTGCCAAACTCTTATGTCGCCCCCACTTGATTTTGGGATTGGGATGGCCAAGATGGCTTTGCATTCTACTTCATTGAAAAGATTTTTTCAGCAAATCTATATTCCACACTTTGAATGGTTGGGTGATGAGTTGGCTTACAAATTCAGTTTCACATGATTGAGGCCTAGAGGAGGATATGGCTGCCTTTGGTAGAAGCGGTATCCACCTATCATCCCAAATTTTGATCTCATTGCCCTCCATAACTTTCCATATCAGCCCTTTCTCTAGCAGCTCTCTCTCCTTCATTAAGCTACTCCAGAACCAGGAAGGCCTTGCACCCTTCTTTGCCATCATTAAAGCACACTTCGGAAAGTAGACAGACTTGAGAAACTTGACCCATAAGGAATTTGGGTTATGGAGGATCCTCCATCCTCGTTTCGCAAGAAATGCTTGATTACAGGATTGAAAGTCCCTAAAGCCCATTCCCCCTCTCACCTTTGACTCAACCATCTTCTCCCATTTTTTCCAATTAATCCCACGCTTCTCCCCTCCATTACCCCACCAACAGTTTCTTACATACCTGTCCAGTTTGTCGTAAAAACTCTTTGGTAATATGATAATAGACATGGCATTGGTTGGAATTGCCTGAATCACTGCTTTAATTAAGATTTCTTTTCCCCCCCTATGCTTGCAGTAATCATTTTCATCTCTGCAACTTTTTCAGAACACGCTCTAATAAGTATCCAAAGATCTCATTCTTTGATCTTCCCCAAAAGGCAGAGAGCCCCACATATCTTGACTCAAGAGATAGTGGTTACATGCCCAGGAGATTACTGAGGTGGGCTCTTTGTTCCGCTATGGTGTTTGTTGAGAAGAGGATGCCTGACTTCTGGTAGTTCATACACTGTCCTAAAGCCATACAATATTTCCCAAGAATTCTTAGCAGATTGCTAACACCCTGGTCCTTTGCCTTAATAAAAAACAAAGAATCGTATGCGAACAGAAGATGGGAAACAACTGGACTTCTTCTACCAACTTTAACTCCCAAAAATCTGTGCTCTTCCACTTCCTTTTGTAGCATCGTAGACAGCACATCAGCTACCAAAATGAAGAGGTAAGGTGAAATTGGGTTCCCTTGTCGGATACCCCTTTGGGGATGAATTACTCCCCTTCTTTCTCCATTAACGACAATTTGGAAACTCACTGTGCAGACACATTAGGTGATAAGTTGTACCCATCTAGGACTAAAGCCAAGCTTGAGCATAGTAGCTTCAAGGAAGTCCCATTCAATTATCTCGTATGCCTTACTAGTATCCATTTTGATGGCCAATTCCGGGATCTTGCCTTTCTTTTTCAACTTCAGGTGGTGGAGGACTTCATTTGCCCCAATGATTCTATCATGGATCTGCCTTTTGGGGACGAAAGCCGCTTGCTGTGGGGAGATAATACTATTCAACAATTCTTTCATTCTATTGGCCATAACTTTAGCACCTTATATAGGAAGTTGCAGAGAGCAATTGGTCTAAATTGTGAGATTGATTCTAGATTGGCTTCCTTAGGAATAAGCACAATATTAGTTTTATTCAACTCCCTTAGCATGAAGCCCCCTTCAAAGAAACTCCTCACTGCACTGCATACCTCCTTACCAATAATGGCCAGTAAGAAATATAGAAAACCCCTGGGGAAACCATCAAGGCCGGATGCCTTGAGGGCTCCCAGTTGTTGAACTGCCATGAAAACTTCATCATCACTAACATCTCTCACGAGTTTTGGTTCATTTGCTCAAATACTTTGCTTTCCACACCTCTAAAACCTCACCAAAATTTCACTGGCCCACAGTTGAGAATAGGTTTTGAAAGTGGTATGTTATGTGGTTACTTATCTCTTCATCATCCTCAATCCACACCGCCTCTTCTGTTTTGAGTCTGAGGATCCTATTCCTTTGCCTCCTCTGAATAGTTGTTTGGTGAAAAAGCCTTGTGCTTTGGTCGCTTGATTCTAGCCAGTTGATCCTCGACCTTTGCTTCCAAAATTTCTCTTCCCTTGCTCGTATAGTATCAATTTCAGCACAGATGTCAACCTCTATTCTGAGATTCTCCTCGGTGGCTTCTTTCATTTGGACATCAATAAGTTTCATGCTCAGTTCTGATAGCAGCTTTCTGTTATTTCCAAACTTCTATCTGCTCCAACTGGTAAGCTCATTTTAACAGCATTATAGCTTTTTTTTCCATCGCATACATGGGCGATCCCTCCATTATGTTCTCCTAGCTGCTTTTAACAATCCCTTCGCACATAATATCATCCATCCACATTGTTTCAAACTTGAAATAAAATGGACACTTTTTTAGCCCTAGCTCTAAATTGATAACAATTGGGCGGTGGTCAGAACTCATTCTATCTTCATGAATATTTATTACCACTACCATCTTCATCCCATCGCCGCCACCACCATTAGCTACCACCACCGCCCATCACCACTCACCACTACTATCGTTGCCCACCACCATCACCACTCTCCGCCATCACCGCTAACCGCCACCACCCTCACCCACCACCACAACCGCTGCCACAAACCACCACCACCTACCGCCGTCGTCACCACCCACCATCGTTGCCAACCACCCAGCACCACCATCCACCACTGTTGTCCGAATTTGATATTGACAATTTACGTGCAAGTATACACGATCAACAAGTAATAAAGTGATAAGTAAAGTGTCGTTCCCACAGAGAATTATTACTAATAACTTCCAAGTACTAACTTTATATCAATTCAATTTTATTTAAACAATTGGAATTGAACTATAGAATTACTAATTTAAGACTAAATCTAAAATTACTGAACAATGAGTGATTTTACCGGATAAAAGAATTTAAGATTACAACTTCCCCTAATGCTTCGTATAAATCTTTCCACTCTCTTTCCAGTTAATTGATCAAATTAAGTTGTTAACAAAGACTTCAAAATTATTTATCAAACCTCTTCCGATAGTAAGATAAACATATCTCTCCCAATTAAATTACTATATTCCTATGCAAAATAAGTTGGAATAGATTCATTAAGTTCAAACTCTCATAAAAGTTACACATGGCATATATGTATATTCCTATCTTATACACAAACTCAATTATTCAATCCTAAGAAGAATCAACCAAACGCATGTCATCATATTCTGATCTAAACCTAGAATTCATCTCCCAATTTCATCTAGGTTATCAAATTAATTGTTGGTCACACAATTATATACTAAGCACAAAATATGACAAACAACTCATATATGATCAATAAAAACTAGAAACGAGAGTAGATCAATTTAACTAAACATTAGGTTCCGTTGCAATCTTAATAAAAATTTAGTTCATAATGTAATTGAAAAACATCTTCCTCAAATTAAGCAACATCTCAAAAAATCAAGAACTAAAAGTAAGAGAAAATGAATGAAAACTTAGTTGCAATCTTCAATCTCTCTCTAGCCTTCAATCCCAATTTTCTTCGTGTTGCTTCCTTCGATTCTTGCCTTCAATTTTCTATCAATCCTTGATCCTTCTTCTCTTCTTAGCAGCCCCCAAAATCAGTATTTTTCTATTCCAACTCAAACTCTATCATATATGTGGCATTAGAGTCCAATTTCGGCTAAAAAATAAGTCAGAATTCACGTCCACATTAAAACAAGGGCTGCAGCCCCTAAAATCAACACAGGGGCGCTGACTTTCTGCCTTCCTAGCGCTGCATGTAGAGCTCCGGCGCTGATCCCTTTTTAAGCCTAGAGCTGCCCTTGTTGCTTAGTCTTCAAAAATCCAACACTTAGGCTCCCAAATGACTTTGTTTCCTTCCAAATGATGGTTCCTACAAAATAACATTAAAACACACAAAATAAATAAAAAGAAACATAAAATACTTGAAAACTTGCAATTTCATTAAGCCAAGAATTCTCAATTCGTAGGTATAAAACTCACTCATCAACCACCATTACCATCACCACCGCCACCGCTGCCAACACCATCCGCCACTGCTACCGCCACCGTCGCCATTAACCATCACCACCCACCATCGCTGCTAACCACCATCACAACCACCCAGCACTACCATCCACCACTACCAGTCTACCACCACCGCCACCGCTGCCAACACCACCCACCACATCCACCGCCGCCACAAACCATTACCACCCACCACCGCCAGTAACCACTACCCACCATCGCCGCCAACCACCATCACCACGACCCACCATCACCACCGCCACCGCCACTACCACCAACATCAACTACAACCATTACCACCACCGCCACTGCCACCAACACCAACTACAACCACCACCACCACCAGCACTGCCACCAACAACAACTACAACAACCACCACCACCACCGCCACTGTCGCCACAAATTACCATCAACAACTACCGCCACCACCACCACCCACCACTGTTACCTAGTGTCGCCAATCACCACCACTGCCCACCGCCGCCACCATCACCACAAAAAATTCACCACCACTGCCACCCACCACCACCACCCACTATTACCACCGTCGCCCACCATCACCAACCACCACCATCGTTGTCGTCGCCTATGACCACCACCGCTGCCCATCACCACCCACCATCGCCCAACACCCACCTACCACCACTAACCATCGTTACCCATCATCATCACCCTCGCCAAAAATCACCATCACCCGTCGCCACCATTACCCACCATTGTCGCCAACCACAATCTCCGCCATCGATCACCATTAACCACCATTGCCACAGCCGCCACCCAAAGCAGTGAAAAAGTAGTGAACTCAAAAATATTAAAAAAAATAAAAACAATAAACTTTAATATAATGAAACTCCTAGTTCATTGTCCAAAATTTTCACAAACAGTGAACTAAAGAAATATTGAAAATTTAAATTGAGAAACATATATTAAAAAAAAAACTCAAAAATATTTAAAAAATATAAAAATAGTGAACTTTAATAGAATAAACTCATAGTTCATAAAATTATTAATTTTAAATTTTACTATTTCAATGATGGTGAAATAAATCGGGTCATTCCACTGTTTATCTAATTTACTTGATGTTCAAATATGCAAAATTTTAACCACAACATACTACTCCAAACTCAATCAAAACAACAAAAAATAGTCCTATTCAAATTTACAATCCTTAGAGAGTGAAAAAAAAAAAAACCTATTTCACTTTAGGACCAAAATAAAATATTTTGGTACCATACCAAAACCAAATGGTGACCATTGATGAGTTTGTCTTGCAATTTGGACCGTAGATGAATATTTGATTTTACTTTTTGAGTTTCCCAGAGGTGACCGGTGACCTCTTCAACCGGTTTTGATTTAAAAGTAGAAAAAAACTATTCTATGTGTCGGATAGTTCAAGTCTAATCTATCATGATTTGTACAACAAAACTGGCAAGAAAGTACCACTAGTGAAGGTACTTTTACAATAAATAGGATTAATTTACTATAATAATGGACAAAGTTATAAGACTATAGGCCAATCATACTATTATATTGGTCAAAGTTATGACATATGTAAGTAATATTTCAAATTTAAAGATAAATTCGCCCTATATACTAGTAACGTCACCCAAAATTATCGTAATATTACTCTAGAAGTGGTAACATTGTCTCTAACAATGGTAACATTACCCAGATAGTGGTAAATTTACCTTAAATCATTGCAAATTCACCCAAATCGTGGTAAATATGGTCGTAAACGATGGTATTTTTTTATCAAATATTTAATTTTCAGTTCATGGTAACATTCAAATTAATCAAATTATCACCAAATTAAAATTGAATTCATCCAATTAACAATAAAATTGGCAGCAAATTAATATTCAATTCATTCAATTAATATTCAAATTCGTGCAATTAACATTCAAATTCTCAAATTAAAATAAAAAATCTTCTAATAAACATTTAATTCACCAAATTGACATTAAATTAATATCCAAATATGTCTATTAGCATTCAGTTTATCCAATTAATATTCATTTTTCATCCAATTAACCATCAATTTAATAAATTGACAATAAATTACATTCAATTAACATTGAATTCATTAAACTAACAGAAAATTAGCATTCAATTCACCGAATAAACATTCAAATTCAAATTGTTAACATTAAATTTATCAAATTAACATTCAATTTTATCCAATTAATATTAAATTAATCTAACCAAATTAATATTCGATTCATCCAATTTATATTCAAATTCCTCTAATTAACAATCAAATTAACACTAAAGTAATATGAAATTAACATTCAATTCAGAAAATTGACATCAAATTAACATTCAAATTCATCCAATAAACATTCAGTTAATTAAATTAACATTCAATTTATCAAATTAATAATAAAATAACATTCAAATTCTTCAAAATAATATTCAATTTCATTCAGTTAACATTCAATTCATCAAATCAACATTTAAATTCAATTAATTGACATTAAATTCATCAAATTAACATCAATATTAACATTCAATTTCATCCGGTTAATATTCAATTCATCAAATTAATACCAAATTGACATTCAATTCCTCATATTAATATACAATTTCATCCAATTAACAATCAATTTATCAAATTAATAATAGATTAACATTTGAAATTCATCAAAGTAACATTCAATTACATTTAGCTAACATTTGATTTATCAAATTAGCATACAATTAATAGTCAATTTTATCTAATTAACATTCAATTTATCAAGTTAACATTCAAATCATCAAATTAATACTCAAATTTATTTACTTAACATTCAATTCATCAAACCTACATCAAATTAACATCCAAATTTATTTAATTAAAATTCACTTCATCCAATTAATAATCTGTTAATATTCAATTACATTCAATTAACATTGGATTCATCAAATCAATACAAAATTAACATTCCCAAATTCAATTGGTTACATTAAATTTATCAAATTAACATTTAGTTTCATCCGATTAATATTCAATTCATCAAATATTCAAATTCATATAATTAACATCCAAAATCATCTAATAAATATTTAATTCATCAAACTAATTGAAATTTAATCCAATTAACATTCAATTAATTAAATTGACATCAAATTAATATTCCATTTTATCCAAGTGAAATTATTAGATTAACAATAAAACATCATTCAAATTTCTTTAAATTAGCTTTAAATTTCATTCAGTTAACATGCAATTCATCAATATTAAAATTCATGCTCAAACAATTAAAATTTGATTCATCAAATTAACACCAAATTAACGTTCAATTCTTCAAATTAATATTGATTTTATCCAATTAATTTTCAATTTATCAAATTAAAAATAAATTAGTATTAAAATCATCAAATTAACATTCAATTATATTTATTTAACATTAAATCCATCAAATTAACATAAAATTAACAAGTAATTTCATCTAATTAACATTCCATTTATTAAATTAACATTCAAATTAAATTGAATAACATCCAATAAAAATGTAATTCATTAAATCAACACCTAAGTTATAATCAATTTTATCAAATTAATATTCAATTAATCAAATTTACATCAAATTAGCATTCAGCTCATCAAATTAATATTAAATTTCACCCAGTTAAAATTTATCCAACTATCAATAAATTAATGTTGAAATTCATTAAATTTAACATTCGAATTCATTCAATTTCATTTAGTTAGTATTTAATTCATCAAATGAACACAAAATGAACATTCAGATTCATCAAATTGATAGTCAATTTGGTGTTAATTTGATGAAATGACTTTTAATAAATAAAATTAAATGTGAAGGTGGTTTTAATTTGATAAAATTGAATTTTAAATTGATGAAATCGAATGATAATTTAGTGTTAATTTAGTATTGATTTAATGTTAATTTGGTAAAATTAATGGTCAATTTGGTGTTAATTTGATGAAATTAAATTTTAATAAATAAAATCGACAACGAATTTGATGTTAATTTGATGAAATTAAATTTTGAATTGATGATATCTGTGAAACCCGGGAAAATTTGAAATTTTTCTGAAAAAGGGCAAAATGGTAATTTGTCATTACTGCACGTATTTGAAATACATATGTTCTAGACCTCGGATGAGGAAACGGAGTGCGTCGTTGGATTCGCAACGCGAAATCTAGTGACCACCAGAAATTTCGTTGAATTCCGAGATAGTCGGATTTTACACGTAGTTCGAGACGACTGCGTGGCGATTGACCTTTTAAAGGTCCCCAAAAACGAGAAATATTAAATTTCCTTAAAATTAAGTTAAAGTTCAAATAAAATTAAATTGAAGTTAAACCGAGATCAAATAAATTGTTTCGGGATAAAATCGGACCCGATTAAGTGGGGGACATGTGGCGCGACTCGGGCCAAGTCTTAAAAAAGTATAAAAGGGGCAAAATATCTGAAAAATCAGATATTCTATACCCATTTGGCCGGCTGGTTCAGGCGTGAGAAGAGAGAAAGAGAGAAAATCAATTCTTCAAGTCTTCTCTCTTGGATTCCCAGAGCTCCGTCGCTCGGATCAACAAGAACCAAGAATTAAAGTTGCTCTACGCGGTGAGGGCTTCGACTACGTACCAAAAACAAGGCGTTTCACCGAATATCCAAGGGTGAAGTTTGGGGAAAGTCTTGGTTTTTGAGTGATTTTGGTGTATAGAGATTGCCTACATCTCTATTGAGGTAGGTGTTATTCCTATCTTGGATCATTCTACCCTAGGTGTAGCTAGGTTAAGGATATATATATATATATATACATGCATGTGTAATGATGTATATATGTGTTTATGGTTATGAGTATAAAAAGGTGAGCATGAAATTGGTTTAGGCTAGATCCTAGTTTAATTTTGATATAAGGATGTTACATGTAATTCATCATATGACTTATGGCTATTGGAGGCATGCTATGTGTTATGAAATGTGCCTTGAAAGTGTTGGATAAGCATGCTATGAGTTTATACATTGTGCCTATAAGGTGTTTGATAAAATGCCTTGATTGTTTAAATGGTTATTTGATGCCATTGGAATCACATGTTTGAATGTGTTATGGATGTGTTGACATATGCTCATTGATATGTTGTTTATGATGGTTTATGGAATTTACATGCTTATGATTTAAATTCCATGGAATGTGAGGATATGTGTTGATTATTGCTCATGTAGTATACATTACATATTGGGCATGATCATGACATCACATTCATGGGACAATTGCATGAGTGTTGGTGTGTGGGAGATGCATAGATTTAATCGACACCTTGTTTGGTGCTTGATATGTGGGCTCGGGAGAAATTGGATCGACGATCCTTTTTGAGTCGCATGTTGCATAAGGAAAACTTGTGTTGGGTATAGCAAGAAGGGGCATGGCGACTTCCTTGGGTGCAAAACCCTAAACCACTTGGTTGAGTCACTTGGCCGGCGGTGAGATTCCAGAAAAGTAACACGGTGTACGGAACCGGCGGTGTGATTCCGAAAATTCGTTGCCCAAAGAAAACACAAGGATTTGGTTATAAAAACACCCATTCAATGGGTAGATTCCAATAATGATCGGATTTCATAACGATCATTGGAAGGATTTTTCCGTCAATAGACGGGTTGCATTACACTTTGGCGTTGCATTGTGTTGTGTGAGTCGGTGAGGACTCGGGTTGAAACGCATGGGTGAGTGTCACTTCATTCCATGGCATAGCATTGTTGCATTCCATCATAGAATGCATAAGTATGAGAAATGATTAATTATATGTTTATGTGATGATTACATGAGCATGTGCATCTAGGGGAAGAGTAACCTCTATAGGTTTATCTCTACTGGGCGTTGTGCTCACCCTATACGGGAAACAATTTCAGGTGTCGGGTTTACACCGGCGATTGGCTCCCATGGAGAGCATCAAGGGTGAAGGGGGCCTAAGTGCGGCCTTATCTCAAGATTTTGTAAACCTTTTGTTTTACAATGGTTTATGACATGTAAATTTTGTATAAACAAACTTATTTCATTCCCTTTTTGAATTATATTTGTATGGGATAGATTGAAATGGTCGTGTATGGATCTTGTGCAAAATGTAAAAATATAGTTGTACATGTCTTGGATGATGTGGAATTGAGTTAGGATGAATTGGAAATGAAAAATGGAGCAAGAAAGCAAATCTGGGCAGCAACTACCGGTAGTCAATGGGTAACTACCGGTAGTCGACTGTCCAGTGTGTATCAGCTACCGGTAGCCAACAGGTAGTCGTAACTCCAGAATGTTTCGGCTACCGGTAGCCGATAAACAGCTACCGGTAGTCATTCCAAAAATCTGAAATTTTCAATTGTTTTGCCAAATCTTTGGGCTTTGAATTTCCTTCCCTTAGATGATCAAAGTGGACCCTAATGGGGTACAAACCACGGTGTATGGAACTTTAATTGAATCAAATGAATGTTAAACCGAATTTTCATTATGGGTTATAATCCCGGCTTAATAATATTTTTGATGTGGTGTCGGGCTAAGCGATATCCACGGATGTTTCCGCGGGTTGATGGGTTATCAACGGGACCCCCGGATTTTGGGGTGTCACAGCTTGGTATCAGAGCCTAGGTATGCGATTTACTTAGGGCTTGTTGGGCATTGGGTCTAGACCATTGCATGCATTGTACATTTCATCTTGTGTGTTTAAAAGTTACATGTTAATTGTTGTTTGCTATATGTTATGTGCTACATGACATGTGAATTGTATACATGGTAGGATGTACATGTAAAGGAACACATTAGGTTAGAAAACAAAACCCTGTGTTCGGAAAAAGAAATGGACGGAGTGGTTCATGGTATAAATGTCAACTAGTGGGTGGCATAAGCATTGCTAGTGAGACAATGAGAAGAATTCTCAAAGTTTCGAATCTTGATCCCGATTTTGGGATACCTTGTGAGACTTGTTTGCTAACTGACAAATGTAGATGGCTAGTCGAGGAAGGGGACGCCGAGGCGGTGGGAGAACAAATCAACCCCCACCGGCCTTCGATCAACAGGCCTTTAATGAGACTATGGGCATGATGGCAGCTACGGTTGCACACCGGGGAGGTATGAGTAACCTCCAACAGTTCAAAGCGCATAAACCTCCAGTTTTTAAGGGAGGGGCGGATCCTATGGTGGCTGACCATTGGTTCCGGCAGGTTACAAAGATCTTGAAGGCAATGGGAATCACTTCCGATGCCAGTAAGATAACACTAGCTGCATTTCAGCTAGAAGGAGAATCCCAAGTGTGGTGGGATTGGGTCTCGGGCACGAAAAACCTTGAGACTATGACATGGGAAGAGTTCAAGGAGCTCTTCATGGGCAAGTATTTTCCACCGGCCATGCGACATGCAAAGGCCCGGGAGTTTCTGGAATTGAAACAAGGAACCATGACGGTGATGGAATACGTGGCGAAGTTCACGGAACTAGCACGTTTCGCCGATGATTACGTAGCCACAACTGTGGCTAAGGTAAGAAGGTTTGAGGAAGGCTTGAAGCTTTCCATTCGGGGGAAAATTGTAGGTCTTCTCCTACAAGATCTGGATTTAATGATCACGACGGCTATGGCAATTGAACGTGAGGTGGATGACGCGAGGAATATTCGCGAGGGTGGTACTAAGGACAAGAAGAAGGAGGGACCATCCTCTTCTTCTAGTACGGGGAAGAGGCAGAGGACTTCTACTCCGCAGGGACAGCAAGGGCAGAGCCGCGGCTATCAAGGCCAAGGCCAGGGTCAATCCTGCCAAGGTGGGAGAAATCAGAGGCCTTCCTACCAGGCAGGCCAACGGACTTGCTATCATTGCCACCAACCGGGGCACATGAAGCGGGATTGTCCTCAGAGGCAGGGATCCCAGAGTTATGGGGCATCCCAGTCCCAGTCTTCAGTGGGGCACACACAGACACCTTATGTTCCTCCCTACCCCACTACGGGCCAGGGAAGCCAGTACCAGTTCCAGGGTGCTGCACAGACCCCTACTACATCACGTGCGAGTGCCACGCAATCAGGCCAGATGGGCCAGAGTTTGGGTCGAGGCCGAGGACAGGGTTCACAAGCAGGTACTTCGGGAACCCAGGGGCGTGTCTACGCCATGATACCTCAGACCGACCCAGCAGACCAATCGGTGATACAGGGTACATTTCTACTCTCTCGTTTATGGGCTAGGGTATTATTTGATTCTGGTGCATCACATTCATTTATTGCTGCATCTTGTGTGAAAGACTTGGGCTTAGAGGTTGAGACCTTGGAGGAGCCATTGCATGTGAGTTCTCCCCTAGGTGCTAGGGTGAGGGTTGGTCAGATATGTCGGGGCTGTGAGTTAGAGATCTCTGGGATTCTACTCACTGTTGACCTTAGGGTCATGGACATGTCGGAGTTCGATGTCATCCTAGGAATGGATTGGTTGACGGCACACCGTGTTGTTATTGACTGTGATCGGAAGAGGGTCACTGCTTATACGCCTGAGGGTGTTTGTTTCAAGTTCCAGGGGGACAAGCATGGTGCTTTACCCCAAGGGGTGTATGACTCCCGATGGCACGGGCAGTTGATGGGTTGGCTAGCAAGCCTTACCCTAGAGAACGAGGAGAGGCAGGAGTTGGGTCTACCTCGAGTGGTTTGTGAATACGAGGATGTTTTTCCGGATGAATTACCGGGATTACCTCCACATAGGGATGTAGACTTTACCATTGAGTTACATCCTGGCACTTCGCCCATTTCTATGACTCCACATAGGATGGCGCCTGCTGAGTTGCAAGAACTCAAGGTCCAATTGCAGGAATTGTTGGACAGGGGGTTCATTAGACCGAGTACCTCACCATGGGGCGCTCCGGTGTTATTTGCAAAGAAGAAGGACAACACCCTTCGACTCTGCATAGATTACCGGCAGTTAAATAGGGTTACTATCAAGAACAGGTACCCTTTGCCGAGGATTGATGACTTGTTTGACCAACTGAGAGGGGCGCGGGTCTACTCCAAAATAGATCTACGTACCGGTTACCATCAGTTGAGGGTTAGGGAGGCAGATATCCCTAAGACGGCGTTCAGAACGCGGTATGGGCATTACGAGTTTACTGTCATGCCTTTCGGATTGACGAATGCCCCGGCGGCATTCATGGATCTCATGCATAGGGTGTTCCAACCCTACCTTGATCAATTTGTCGTAGTCTTTGTTGACGACATCTTGATCTATTCCAAGTCTGAGGAGGAGCATGAGGGTCACTTGAGGATCATTCTTCAGATCTTGAGAGACCATCAGTTGTATGCCAAGTTCAGCAAGTGTGAGTTTTGGCTGACTGAGGTGAAGTTTTTGGGACATGTAGTGTCGGCTTCGGGTGTATCCGTAGACCCGGAGAAGGTCGAGGCGATGATGAATTGGGAGAGGCCGAAGTCAGTTTTTGAGATACGCAGTTTCTTGGGATTGGCTGGGTATTATCGGCGGTTTATCGAGGACTTCTCTAGGTTAGCTGCACCTATGACGAAGTTGACTCGGAAGGAGGTTAAGTTTGAGTGGAATGATTCTTGCGAGAAGGCATTCCAGGAGTTGAAGAGGAGGCTTACTTCAGCTCCTATATTGATAGTCCCAGAAAGGGGACAGAGGTACACAGTCTATTGTGATGCCTCTAAGGACGGGCTCGGATGTGTGTTGATGCAGTCCGGGAGGGTCGTGGCTTATGGTTCTCGACAGTTAAAGAACCACGAGCAGAATTACCCTACGCATGATATGGAGTTGGCGGCTATTGTCTTTGCCTTGAAGGCTTGGCGCCACTACCTGTATGGTGAGCAGTTTGAGGTGTTTTCAGACCACAAGAGTCTGAAGTACATCTTTACACAGCGGGACCTCAACATGAGGCAACGCAGATGGATGGAGTTTCTGGAAGATTACGACTTCACGTTGCATTACCATCCTGGTAAGGCAAATGTGGTGGCTGACGCACTTAGCCGGAAGTCAAGGGGAGTCTTGGCTAGTATGGCTTCCCGGGAGTGGGAAATGCTCGAAACTGTGGGACAGTTTGGGCTACATTACATGGGGCAGGCTCAGGGTACCTTGGGAAGTTTGGTGGCTACGCTTTCCCTACTGAGCAGAGTGATTGAGTCTCAGGGGCAAGACCCAGAGATAGTGTCCATTAAGGACCGGGTGCAGTCGGGTACAGGTGACGAGGGCTGGGCCATTCATTTGGATGGTAGTCTTCGGTATAGGGGAAGGATTGTGGTTCCCCAATCTCCAGATCTAAGGGAGGAGATTCTTAGGGAATTTCATTGTTCCCGTTTTGCGGTTCATCCAGGGGGCACGAAGATGTATCATGATCTTCGTCGCCGGTATTATTGGAGTGGGATGAAGAGACAAGTTGGTGAATTTGTTGGTAGATGTCTCACATGTCAGCAAGTGAAGGCTGAACACCAGAGACCAGCGGGATTACTCCAGCCTTTGGAGGTAGCTGAGTGGAAGTGGGAGCATGTCACGATGGATTTTGTGACTCACTTACCACGGACATCGCGGGAACATGATGCGGTGTGGGTGATAGTGGACCGGCTTACGAAGTCGGCACACTTCTTGGCTGTGCGGATGACCTTCACATTGGAGGAATTCTGTAGGTTATATATACGGGAGATTGTCCGATTGCATGGGGTGCCCGTATCTATAGTATCGGATCGGGATCCCAGATTCACATCTCATTTTTGGGAGAGTTTCCAGCGAACCATGGGGACTCAGTTGATGATGAGCACTGCTTTTCATCCCCAGACGGACGGTCAGTCTGAGAGGACCATCCAGACACTAGAGGACATGCTGCGTGCATGCGTCCTAGACCTCAAGGGAAGCTGGGAAGATCACTTACCCTTGGTAGACTTTGCCTATAACAATAGTTATCAGGCGAGCATACAGATGGCACCCTATGAGGCATTATATGGGAGGCCTTGTAGATCTCCGGTTTGTTGGACGGAGGTTGGAGAGAGACCCTCTACGGGTCCAGAGTTGATTAGAGACACCTCAGAGAAGGTGGATTTGATACGGAAGCGTCTTCTCACGGCGCAGAGCAGGCAGAAGAGCTATGCCGACAGACGGCGGCGATCTCTAGAGTTTGAGGTGGGAGATCACGTATTCTTGAAGGTTATGCCTACGAGAGGAGTGGTCAGGTTCGGCAAGCGGGGAAAACTGTCTCCGAGATATATTGGGCCCTTCGAGGTACTCGAGAGGGTTGGTGCAGTTGCTTACCGATTGGCGTTACCGCCTGATTTAGCAGGTGTTCACGCAGTATTCCATGTCTCTATGCTCCGGAAATACACACCATATCCGACTCATGTGGTGGATTGGGGCGAGCTTGTTGTTGATACAGATGGGACCTTCGAGGAGGGACCGGTGCGTATTATGGATAGCCGGGAACAGGTTTTGCGAGGCAAGACCGTGAGGCTAGTGAAGGTGCTTTGGCAGCACCGGGGAGTAGAGGAGGCAACATGGGAGCGTGAGGACACCATACGTGCCAATTACCCTTTCCTGTTTGAGGATAGAGGTACATTTTCATACTTACGGCTTGGTATTGAGAGTACATTACTTGTTGCATATGCATGCTATTAAATGTATATGTGTATGTGAATTTCAGGGACGAAATTCTTTTAAGGGGGGGAGAATGTGAAACCCGGGAAAATTTGAAATTTTTCTGAAAAAGGGCAAAATGGTAATTTGCCATTACTGCACGTATTTGAAATACATATGTTCTAGACCTCGGATGAGGAAACGGAGTGCGTCGTTGGATTCGCAACGCGAAATCTAGTGACCACCAGAAATTTCGTTGAATTCCGAGATAGTCGGATTTTACACGTAGTTCGAGACGACTGCGTGGCGATTGACCTTTTAAAGGTCCCCAAAAACGAGAAATATTAAATTTCCTTAAAATTAAGTTAAAGTTCAAATAAAATTAAATTGAAGTTAAACCGAGATCAAATAAATCGTTTCGGGATAAAATCGGACCCGATTAAGTGGGGGACATGTGGCGCGACTCGGGCCAAGTCTTAAAAAGTATAAAAGGGGCAAAATATCTGAAAAATCAGATATTCTATACCCATTTGGCCGGCTGGTTCAGGCGTGAGAAGAGAGAAAGAGAGAAAATCAATTCTTCAAGTCTTCTCTCTTGGATTCCCAGAGCTCCGTCGCTCGGATCAACAAGAACCAAGAATTAAAGTTGCTCTACGCGGTGAGGGCTTCGACTACGTACCAAAAACAAGGCGTTTCACCGAATATCCAAGGGTGAAGTTTGGGGAAAGTCTTGGTTTTTGAGTGATTTTGGTGTATAGAGATTGCCTACATCTCTATTGAGGTAGGGGTTATTCCTATCTTGGATCATTCTACCCTAGGTGTAGCTAGGTTAAGGATATATATATATATATATATACATGCATGTGTAATGATGTATATATGTGTTTATGGTTATGAGTATGAAAAGGTGAGCATGAAATTGGTTTAGGCTAGATCCTAGTTTAATTTTGATATAAGGATGTTACATGTAATTCATCATATGACTTATGGCTATTGGAGGCATGCTATGTGTTATGAAATGTGCCTTGAAAGTGTTGGATAAGCATGCTATGAGTTTATACATTGTGCCTATAAGGTGTTTGATAAAATGCCTTGATTGTTTAAATGGTTATTTGATGCCATTGGAATCACATGTTTGAATGTGTTATGGATGTGTTGACATATGCTCATTGATATGTTGTTTATGATGGTTTATGGAATTTACATGCTTATGATTTAAATTCCATGGAATGTGAGGATATGTGTTGATTATTGCTCATGTAGTATACATTACATATTGGGCATGATCATGACATCACATTCATGGGACAATTGCATGAGTGTTGGTGTGTGGGAGATGCATAGATTTAATCGACACCTTGTTTGGTGCTTGATATGTGGGCTCGGGAGAAATTGGATCGACGATCCTTTTTGAGTCGCATGTTGCATAAGGAAAACTTGTGTTGGGTATAGCAAGAAGGGGCATGGCGACTTCCTTGGGTGCAAAACCCTAAACCACTTGGTTGAGTCACTTGGCCGGCGGTGAGATTCCAGAAAAGTGACACGGTGTACGGAACCGGCGGTGTGATTCCGAAAATCCGTTGCCCAAAGAAAACACAAGGATTTGGTTATAAAAACACCCATTCAATGGGTAGATTCCAATAATGATCGGATTTCATAACGATCATTGGAAGGATTTTTCCGTCAATAGACGGGTTGCATTACACTTTGGCGTTGCATTGTGTTGTGTGAGTCGGTGAGGACTCGGGTTGAAACGCATGGGTGAGTGTCACTTCATTCCATGGCATAGCATTGTTGCATTCCATCATAGAATGCATAAGTATGAGAAATGATTAATTATATGTTTATGTGATGATTACATGAGCATGTGCATCTAGGGGAAGAGTAACCTCTATAAGTTTATCTCTACTGGGCGTTTTGCTCACCCTATACGGGAAACAATTTCAGGTGTCGGGTTTACACCGGCGATTGGCTCCCATGGAGAGCATCAAGGGTGAAGGGGGCCTAAGTGCGACCTTATCTCAAGATTTTGTAAACCTTTTGTTTTACAATGGTTTATGACATGTAAATTTTGTATAAACAAACTTATTTCATTCCCTTTTTGAATTATATTTGTATGGGATAGATTGTAATGGTCGTGTATGGATCTTGTGCAAAATGTAAAAATATAGTTGTACATGTCTTGGATGATGTGGAATTGAGTTAGGATGAATTGGAAATGAAAAATGGAGCAAGAAAGCAAATCTGGGCAGCAACTACCGGTAGTCAATGGGTAACTACCGGTAGTCGACTGTCCAGTGTGTATCAGCTACCGGTAGCCAACAGGTAGTCGTAACTCCAGAATGTTTCGGCTACCGGTAGCCGATAAACAGCTACCGGTAGTCATTCCAAAAATCTGAAATTTTCAATTGTTTTGCCAAATCTTTGGGTTTTGAATTTCCTTCCCTTAGATGATCAAAGTGGACCCTAATGTGGTACAAACCACGGTGTATGGAACTTTAATTGAATCAAATGAATGTTAAACCGAATTTTCATTATGGGTTATAATCCCGGCTTAATAATATTCTTGATGTGGTGTCGGGCTAAGCGATATCCACGGATGTTTCCGCGGGTTGATGGGTTATCAACGGGACCCCCGGATTTTGGGGTGTCACAATATCGAATGTTAATTTAGTGTTGATTTAATGAATGAAATTGAATGTTAAATTCATGAATTTTTATGTTAATTTGATAAAATTGGCTGCTTGTATTGTGTTAATTTTATGAAACTATAAATAAATTAAATTGAAGGTTAATTTAGTTTTAATTTGATGAAATTTAATTGTAATTTGATGAAATCAAATGTTAATTTGGTGTTTATTTGGATGAAATTAAATTTTAAATTTAGTAATTTCATTGTTAATTTGGTAAAATTTACGATCAATTTGGTGATAATTTGATAAAATTGATTTTCAATAAATAAAATTAAAGGCGAATTTGGTGTTAATTTGATAAAACTGAATTTTAAATTGATGAAATTAAATATTACTTTGGATTTAATTGATGAATTAGATCTCAATTAGATGAAAGTAAATATTAAATTCATGAATTTTAATATTATTTCATAAAATAGGCAGTAAATTTTGTGTTAATTTTATGAAATCAAAGTTTAATAAATAAAATTAAAGGTGATTTTTTTATTAATTTGGTGAAAGTGAATTTTGCGATCTATGCCAATTATTTTCTTTTTTTGGAATATATCGAAAAAAAAATTTGGAATATATCAAAATTATTAATTGGAATATATCGAAATTATTATTATTTTTTATCACCTAAATGTTTGCAATCTATCCCAAAAGCTTGGGATCTATCGCAAGGTTGTAGTAGTCTCCCCCCAAAAATGGTTTCCTCATCCATAGTAACTTATTGAAAAATGGTAAGTTTAGGATCGATCACAAATGTCTATGATCAATCACAAAGTCCCGAGATTTAGCAAAATTGTGGAAAATTTACTACAATTAAGGGCAGATTTACTATTTTTGAGGGTCAGTTTACAATAATTGTGAATAAATTTAAAAGTGTAAAAGTTAATTTGTGACTGTTCTGATTAATATTATGATTATTTTGATTAATATTATGATAATTCTTGGTAATATTACAAGGATTAAGGGAAAATTTACAACAAAAAGTGGTTAAATTAAAATCATGGTGGATAAATTTACCACAATTGTGGAAACGTTACGACATCAAATAAAAAATTTACTATAGTTCAAAGTGAAATACAACGACTGTGGGTTAGATTACTAGTGTATAAGACAATTTTACCATTAATTTGATTAATCTTTTAATAATCGTGGATAATTTTACAAACATAAAGGTAAATGTATGACACATATGTGATGTACTAGTGACATATTTACAACAGAATATGGTTAAAGGTGTCAATCAATGTTTTTACCACCATATTAGTTACATTTAATATTGCTAATGATAATATTACTACCCTTTTAGTAAGATTTACGATAATCGTTGGCAATTTATCATAATTGAGAGTATATTTATCACCTCTGAGTGTGAGTTTATCACAATTGTGGATAAATTTACATATTTAGAAGATAATTTTTGACTGTTTTTGTTTAATATTATGACAATTCTGAGTAACATTACGAGGATTAAGAGTAAATTTATGACAAAAAGAGGTTAAGTTAAAACCATAGGAGTTAAATTTACCGCAATGATTTACAATACGAGATTAAAGGATAAATTTACTATAGTTCAGGGTTAAATATAATGATTGTGGGTAAGATTACTAGTATATAAGACAATTTTAGAATTAATTTTGTTAATCTTACAATAATTGTGGGTAATTTTACAAACATAAAGGTAAATGTACGACACCTATGTGATGCACTAGTGACGTATTTACAATAAATATGGTTAAAAGTGTCAATTAATACTTTTACCACCATATTGGTTGCATTTAATATCGTTAAGTATGGGTGTCCATGGGCTGGGTTACCCACGGGTCCCGTTACCCGGCCCGAAAAAAATAGGCCCGATAGTTGGCCCGCCCGAGCCCGAGCTCAATATCCTTTAAGAAAGGGCTTGGGTTTACCCCTAAACCCACTACCCGGCCCGAAGCCCGGCCCAATAACCCGTCCACATACCCGAAGCCCGAAGCCCACATACCATATATATATATACTAATAATAAAAGTACACGATTAATAAAAACTTTTGATTGACTACTTTAACTCTAAAACAATATATAAAGACATTATATAATAAGACTAGATTGATGTTAAACTTTTAATTGAACAACTTGACTAACACAAGTCACAATACTAACATTATTAATATGGAATTTATATTAATAAAACTTCATTAATAGTACACATAGTCAAGCCTTTCATATTATTTCTTTTAAAAGATAAAAATGAATTGTTAAAATAATTAAATTTATTATTATTTATTTCTAACTATTTTCATTAATTGATGACAAGTTTCTGAATTTTTAAATGAAATTGCATAAATGCACTAGAGTTTTATTTAATATAAGATTTATTTCAATATAATTTGGATAATATTATCAAACCCCTACTTTGTGTTGCAGAGAGGGGCAAGGGGCCTAGGGGATCTGTGAGAGAGAGAGAAAGGAGGAGTTACAGGTTTTCAAAGAGCGAGAGAGAGAGAAAGAGAGATGAGGAGGAGGAGTAGTGGTGGTCGTCGGGTGGGGTAAGGGATGAGTGAGACGTGATAGGAGAGAGATAGATTTTTTTTTTACTTGGTAAGGGATGAGGATGAATAATAAAAAATTAATTGGTAAAAAATAAACTAACATAAAATGTTTGCTTACTTAATCCTAAGATCAATGTGCTCTTCAATACCAAAGCCACAACAGTCAGACGAACAAATGACCCATAGTTCTTTGAGAAATTTCTTCGAACACGTGAGACACAAGAATGGTGTAGGTAAATCAATGATTCTATCCGGTGTGGACCTAGTTCAATCCTTTTAACGGTAACTTTCTCGGGTTTTAGATTTTTAAAGGTGACTACTGCAGATTCGAATCCAGTGGTGCAAGATAAAGCTTCATCTGTGTTAGCTGCGTATTTTAAGGTTCTGTTGCCGATACTGTTAAAATCCACAGAGAATGCAGCTAGTTCAACTGCATTATCCAGCTCAACTTCCTCCAACTCAGCTGCTTCCACTGATCATTCATTCTCCAGCTCAGCTTGACCACGTAGAGCACACTAGAAGGATCCTGCAGAGCTCACTAGAAGAATCCTGAGGCAGCTGGCAGTTAGTTAGGAAAACTTCTCTTATGTGTAAAGCATTTAGATGAATAAGTTTGGTGTGCAATTATTTGCTCATTTGTAATTAGTATATATAGGTGTATGTACAGCAGAAGAAAGATGAATGAAAATGATTCTCTTCCTCATCTCTTCTTCCTTTTAAGTCTCTGCATTTTGTTTTTAAGATTTTCAATATGGTATCAGAGCAGTAATGGCTACCACACCACCCCCAAATCCCAACAATTCCTCTTCCAGTAGTGATAGTGAGGCAACCAATCCCAATCCAAAAGACCCTGCTAACTCATACCTCTTCAATCCAAATGATGGACCAGGAACCCTCCTTACCAATCACCTCCTCACAGTAGAAAACTATCATTCTTAGGCTCTAACTGTTTGAAGATCACTTCGAATTAAAAGAAAGTTGGCCTTCATCGATGGAACTCTTTGCAAGCCAACAGACCCCAATGATCCTTTGATGGATTCTTGGTTTGAATGTAATGATATAGTTGTTACTTGGCTTCAAAATGCGATGAACTTGGAAATCAAAAATAGTGTAGTATATGTTGAGACTGCACATGAGTTATGGGTTGAGCTGGAACAGAGATTTGCTCAAAACAATGGACCAGTGATCTATGAGCTAAAGAAAGCAATCCATTCTCTCACCCAAGATGAAGATTCTGTAAGTCTATACTTCTCAAAACTCAAAGGATTACTGGATGAACTCTTGAATTTTGAATCCCTGTCGTCTTGCATATGTGGAGCAATGAAAATTATTTTTGAAAACCAACAGAGAGATTGGATTATGAAATTCCTCATGGGCCTGAGTGATTCTTTTACAAAAATTAAGGCACAGATCATTCTAATCAAACCATTACCTGCATTGAGTGAGGTCTATGCTCTAGTCCAACAAGAGGAGAAACGAAAACAACTCACTTCTGAGATCAATGTGAGTGACTCTCTTGCATTAGCAGCAAGGACTAATTTCATCACCAATAGGGAAAACAGCAGGTATTCTGGTCCTCAGAAGAAAGAAAGAACTTATTGCACTCACTGCAAGATCCCTGGTCATTCAATAGAGAAATGTTTTAAGGCAAATCCAAAATTAGAAAGGCCATTCTGCACTCACTGCAATATCACTGGGCATTCTGTTGAGAAGTGTTTCAAACTTCATGGATATCCACTAGGTCACAAGATGCACAACAAGAACAAGAGGTTTACTCCATCAGCTAATCAAACTACTGCGGTAAATCAAGAGCAGCAGACAGAAAGGTCACACTCTACAATCACCCAAGAACAATATCAGCATCTCATGGCCTTCAAATCAGAGTTGTGCATCCTTCTGCTAATCAAGTTCAGAGTAATCAAATTGATACTCAATCCACTGCTATAACTGGTATCATTTCTTGTTTTTCAAATTCTGAAACCACTCCTTTAGATACCACCAAAATTCCTTGGGTAATAGATACAGGTGCAACATATCATATGATCTATAGCTCTTCCATCTATTCTTCTACACCTATCAAACTCTCTTGCAAAGTTAAATTTTCTAATGGTGATTTATCAGAAGTGACACACACAGGGACTGTCAAAATCAATGATGCCATCACCCTAAAAAATGTGTTATGCATCCCATCTTTTAGATTCAACCTTCTGTCAGCTAGAAAATTGTCACAGGACCTTTCCACTTGAAGCACGATTGGGAAGGGTGAGATACACAATGGTTTGTACCAGCTCAAGATGACACCAACTTCCTCCATATCACTTAATACAACTTTATTTGGTCGTCCTTGTAAACAATTTTATGTTTCAGCTTTAGTTAGTTCTCAGTCTGAGTATGATTTATGGCATTGTACACTAGGTCATTTCTCATATTCAAGACTTGCTTTGTTAAAGAATGATTTGTCAAATGTTCAATTCATCAATGACAAAATTCCCTGTTCAGTTTGTCCATTGGCCAAATTTCATAGGCTTCCATTTCCTAGTAAAGAACACAAGTCACATAATCCTTTTGACTTGATTCATTGTGATATATGGGGACCCAGCACACATATAGCCTATGATAATTCAAGATATTTCCTCACCATTGTTGATGATTTTACAAGATGCACATGGCTCTACTTAATGAAGGCAAAATTCCAAGCTAGACCATTTCTACAATCCTTCTGTTCCCTTGTAGAGACCCAATTTCAATCCAAAGTTAAGATAATCAGGACTGATAAAGAAAATGAGTTCAGTATGGGAGAATTCTTTATGAAAAAGGGAATTATTCATCAAACAAGTTGTGTAGAAATCCCCCAACACAATGGTGTTATTGAGAGGAAACATCAGCATATTCTCAATGTAGCCAGATCCCTCATGTTTCACTCAGCAGTTCCTGTTGATTTCTGGAATGATTGTGTGTTAACTGCAGTCTATCTGATAAACTGAACCCCTTCATCCAGCCTGCAGAACCAATCCCCATATCAACTCCTCTTCAAAACCAAACCAACATATAAACATCTAAGGGTCTTTGGTTCCCTGTGCTATGCTTCTACACTGAGACAGAGTAGACATAAGCTTGATCCTAGAGCCAGAAAATGTGTATTTCTAGGCTATCCTTTTGGAGTCAAAGGTTACAAGTTAATGGACCTAGAGACTAATTCAATCTTTCATTCAAGGGATCTTGTATTTCATGAAAACATTTTTCCCTATAAGACAGATCACTCGTCTCCACATAATTATTCTTCACTACATCACTTCTTTGATGTCTCTTCATCACCCACACCTGTTCAACCTTTCTCAACAGATGCATCTATGCCAGTTCCAGTCCCTTCCAGTACCTTCAGAGTTTCCAGCAATCATGCACATTCATCCACTAATCCACAACCTGAACCAGAAGAACCTTTTTCTTCATCATCAGACAACAACAACTCTCCTTGAATTTCTATTCCCATAGAAAGCTTCACAGAAAGGCAAAACAGTTCTTCTTTTCATAGGACAGATAGAACAAGAAGAAAGCCAGAGTATCTGAAAGATTACTACCGTCACCAAGTCATTGTGCCTCATTCTTCTCAAACAAACTCGAAGGACTCAGGTCATCTCTACTCTCTGTCTTCATTCTTGTCATATGATACACTTTGACATGAGTATGCTAGTTTTGCTACAGCAATCCTAAACCATCATGAGCCTAATACATATCAAGAGGCTGCAAAAATTTTGGAATGGCATAAAACCATGGATAGTGAAATTGCAGCTTTGAAGTACAACAATACTTGAGAACTTACAGATTTGCCAAAAGGAAAACATCCTATTGGTTCAAAATGGGTGTAAAAAGTAAAGTATAATTCAGATGGGACTGTGGAAAGGTATAAGACTCGATTAGTGGCAAAGGGCTATACCCAACAAGAGGGACTTGACTACCATGAGACTTTCTCTCCAGTAGTAAAGCTTGAAACAGTCAGAATTTTGTTAGCATTGGCCGCAGTCAAAGGCTAGTTTCTGCATCAATTCGATGTGAACAATGCATTTCTGCATGGGGAACTAGAAGAAGTGTATATGCAGCCACCCCCTAGGTATTCTGTTAAAGGAGAAACTAAGGTTTACAAGTTAAAGAAAAGTTTGTATCGACTAAAGCAAGCATCTAGACAATGGTATGCTAAGTTTTCATCATCCTTACTCAGTTATGGGTTTACCCAATCTCATTCAGATTACAGTTTGTTTGTCAAGAAGGCAAATACTTCTTTCATAGCATTATTGGTTTATGTGGATGTTATTATAGTTGCTTCCAATGATGATCATGCCATATCACAGTTGAAGGAGTTTTTGAGTACTCAATTCAAGATTAAAGATTTGGGATCTCTCAAATATTTTCTTGGCTTAGAAGTAGCCAGAAATTCTGATGGAATACAGGTCTGTCAAAGGAAGTATGCACTGAACATCCTTACAGATTTTGGTTTAATTTGGTGCAAGCTTGCTAAGGTGCCCATGGAACAGAACAGCAGGCTCTCCAAAGATGATGGAGAACTTCTGAGTAACCCATCTTTGTATAGAAGAGCCATTGGAAGACTACTTTACTTAACCATCACAAGACCTGACATTTCTTATTCAGTGAATTTGTTGAGCCAGTTCATGGCAGCTCCTAGTATCCCTCATCTTAATGTTGTGAACAGGATACTTAAATACATCAAGAGATCTCTAGCTTTGGGCCTTTTCTTCCCTTCCACTTCATCCCTATAGGTAACAACTTATTGTGATTCTGACTGGGCTTCATGTCCAGATATCAGAAGATCTACAACTGGCTATTGTGTCTTCATTGGTCAGTCACTTGTCTCATGGAAATCCAAGAAGCAAACTACAGTCTCAAGAAGTTCAGCTGAAGCAGAGTATAGATCAATGGCTGCAGCTTGCTGTGAACTCACTTGGATTAGACATTTGTTCAATGACCTTTCTATACCTCATGAAACACCAGCCATTCTTTATTGTGACAATCAATTAGCACTTCACATTGAAACAAATCCTGTATTCCATGAGAGAACAAAGCACATTGAGTTAGATTGTCATCTAATTCGAGAGAAGATACAAGAAAAAATGATTTCCACTGCCTATATGCCTTCATATTCTTAGATTGCAGACATCATGACAAAAGCTTTGACATCTTCAACTTTTCACTCTTTACTTCTCAAGATGGGAGTATGCAATATATACTCTCCAACTTGTGGGGGGTGTGTTAAAATCCACACAGAATGCAACTAGTTCAGCTGCATTCTCCAGCTCAGCTTCCTCCAACTCAGCTACTTCCACTGATGCTTCCACTGATCATTCATTCTCCAGCTCAGCTTGACCACGTAGAGCACACAAGAAGGATCCTGCAGAGCTCACTAGAAGAATCCTAAGGCAGCTGGCAGTTAGTTAGGAAAACTTCTCTTGTGTGTAAAGCATTTAGATGAATAAGTTTGGTGTGCAATTATTTGCTCATTTGTAATTAGTATATATAGGTGTATGTATAGTAGAAGAAAGATGAATGGAAATGATTTTCTTCCTCATCTCTTCTTCCTTTTAAGTCTCTGTATTTTGTTCTTAAGATTTTCAATAGATACCGAGAAGTAATTATTTTTTTCAAAAAAAATATAGTTATTTTGTTTCCATGTTGAGGTCATGCATGTGTGTTTCGATATGAGAATTGATAATATTCAAAGTTCATTAGCAATTATGTTTGCGTAGTCCACTCATTATTCTGATATATATCCTAAAGTTCATTCTTGCTAAGCTTCATTTTGAAGTCTTGATGCTTAAGCCATGACAGTGTGGGAATTTGTTAAGAATGTTGTGGGAATTTTGTTGTCTATGATTTTATGCTAAATTGGTAGCTTCTTTTAAACGCAAGAGCTTTGAAGCATAAAGGTTGGAGAAAAAAGCTTACATTAAAAGAGTTTATGATTCCTACATTAGGTTTACATGCATCACAGAAGTCATAGTGCAAGTTATTTTCAATTGTTTGCATCACTAGGTTGTATTCAAGGTATAACTTTAGTAAGGCTCCCTATTTTTTCTTTTGTAAAATTATGACAGTGCCTTTTTATCAGATGGTTCTTTTTAATTTTTTCATTGAAAAAACACCGATATTTGTTCTAAAGTTATACAGACAATCAAATTCCTTATAGTGAGATTATTGATTTCATAACATTCTGATAGAAACTGTTTTTTAAAGAGGAAAAAAAAGGACCAAATGAAAATTGTTTGATATGCTATCGAAATTACATAGGAAAATCATAGTGATAAATCACCAAAACTCTGTTCGAAACCACTTTCTTAATATTTTTATGTTTTGAGCATAGAAAAGAAAAATCCATGTCCCGAAAAATAAAAATAAAACTAAAATTAATTATGACTGAAAAATGCACTAACTAACTGACTTAAAAGGTCCAAAACTTGTCATTTTGACCAATTTTTAATTTATATTTAGGTCAAAACACAATAAAAATTCAAAACGTTAGAAATAAAAATCATAAAAAGAAAAATATATTTCAATATGATTAGGGTAAAAGGTTTTTTGACACAGTTGTCAAAAATTATTTTATTTGTTTAAATTACCTTTATTCTTTTTAAACAAAATAACAGACTTGAAAAGGTCTTCAATCAAACTTGTTTTGCCACCCAAAAAGGATTATCAATGACATTAATGAGAGTCTGATAAGTTATAGTTGCTTTTAAAATTTGAAAAGCAAGAGATTCATAAGAAACAATTCTCTCAAAAAGAGTGACAAATAAGAAATTTAAATTATGCATTACCACTTTAATAGAAACTTTGATTTTTTTGACCGTTTATGGGAAGAAATATTTTGATTCTTTTTAGAAAAAAAATCCCATCATGATAACTAAACTCGCAGAAAAATTCACAAATTATTTCTTTCTGATATTTTTCAACGTAGTTCATATAACGACGCAAATCCACTGTTATCTAATAGGTTCTCAAGTATATAATTGAAACTTTCTAATAAATAAAATTTGAATATTTAAAATTATTTATTAGCAGAATTATTTATCAGATACAAATTTCCATTACTCATCAATATTCTTAAAATTCATACATATTATCAATTTTTTTTTTCCAAAAAAATATGCAACATTATAATTAATATTCTAATTACTTCAGCTGCAGGAAAGTGCACTGGGCTGCAGATTTTCACTGCTAAACATGTAGCAGCCCCCATGAGCTAATTCTGTGTTTGGGTTTTGGCGTGGGCCCTCCCCCCGGCGGCGGGTGTTGGGGTTTGGAGTACTGTGTTGGTGTTGCTGAAAGCAATTAATGGTACAAATTTACACAACATCAAGGGCTTGTTTCCATGGAATTTGGGTGAGGGAGTGGACTGATTTTACCAAACCAGTCCAAACCCTTTCAAACTTAACCTCCATCTTTGAGTACACGAGATTAAAGATGAATTTAGTTTATATCCGATAAATAACATATATATTTATGAAATTCACAAATTTATTACTATTATCATCATATATTGGTCATGTAAATAACTATTTTACCCATTAACCTATTCAATTTAAACCTATGTTTGTTTGGGCCCTTTTTTATCTTTGTTAACTTATGAACTTCATATTTTGGGAGTTTTTTTTCTTCCCAACTTATAATATCAAACATTTATAAAAATTTATGTAAATCAAATCAAACCTTGCAATAGCAACTAAATTGCAAGACCTTCCAACCCAAGCCGAACAATAGCAACAAACCCACAACATTGAACACTTATCCAAAACACCTATAAATAGCAAAAACCCACATCCAAAATCATTGTTCAGAATCAAATCCTTCAAGCATCAAACACAGTCCATCAAGAAGAACCCCAGAAAATGGTCCAAAAAATCTAAGGTAAAACTCAAGAACAGAACATAGAATCCAGAATGTGTATGTGGGTGTGGTTCTATTGGTCAACTGGGCTTAATATATTCTCTAAATTCCAGTTTGAATGGCTACTGCTACACATAAGTTGGGACCTAATGATATATGAGTGGTGAGTGGTGAAAGAGATAGAGAAGTGCACGGGATAATTCCTGCAATCAACTTGAGATAGCGACTGAGCTGATGGTGAACCCTGAAACAACTACAAGGTTAGGAAAAAGGGAGCCAGGCGCACTCCCGGCTTATCCCCTCCGAAGCTTAAGTCAGTAACAGAGGGGGGATTAAGCTCTATTCAATAAGTTCTGCTTCGAGTTTGCGTACTGATGAGCACATAATATTGCATATTTGAAGGGCTCATTACATGCATTTTAACTCAACTTTTGCATTTAAGTGCTTAGAAGTTAGCCGTTTTGAACTATAATGTTGATATTTTGATGTTGCAACCTTTTATAGCTTAAGTGATTGATTTTAGGACATTGCAACCTTGATGGATGTGTGGTGAAGGCATGGACACAATACATGAAGAATTGGAGGCTTAAAAGTGAAGAAATCAAGAAGACATTGGTGCTTGGGAACAAGGGCACCAGCTGCAGCAACAATTGGAAGCACTGCCTCTGAATTCCTCCACTTTTACCATGATCTACTCAGAATTTGGAAAAGTTCAAAACATGAAAGTTGTAGATATGGGTGTCTTCTGTTTGGTGTCAAAATTTCAGCCCAATCCAACGGTTAGATCAAGAGTTATGACGATTCTACCGAAGGTGGTACAGTGCAGAAAAACAGTACCGGTACTCGGTACCGGTACCAAATGGTACCGGTACCTAGTACCGGTACTCCGGACCTTCTGGTCGTGAAAACAGCCTGTAACTCAACTTTGAGGCTTGGGGGTCCCAGCTACACTTCTCCCACGCCTATCCCAACATTTCCTTACACATTTGCAGGTCTCTTACACATTTTGGAAGACTTTTGAGGCTTGGCATTCAAGGAGGAAGAGAGAGAAATGGGCTGCCATGTGGGTTGCAGGCTAGCCTGTCCAAGGCTTCAACTCAGCCCCTCTTTGGTGTAAGACCTGCACACACCTAGGGGGGACCCTCCATGGACGAAATTGAAGGCTCTCACTCTCCATTATACATTCAACATTCAACACACAAAAAGAGGAGTTGGCTACCTAAGCTTAGGAGTAGAGATAGAGAGCTCCAAGGAGGAAGAAGATGAATAGTGTAATGTAATTTCGTTTTTGCACTTCTTCCATCCTTTTCCATGTAATCTATTGTAAGACTTGTTTAAAGTTTTGTTTATTGTCTTTAATCTCATTTATTTCAAGAACTTTGCAAGTTTCAATACACCATTTTACATTTCACCATTGTTGCTCAAGTTCTTCATTTTCAAGCTTAAAATGGGTATTGAATATTTTTATCCTTAGTTTACGATTTCTTGCTTTAAGATAAGTTTCATGCTTCATGCTTCATGTCTTCATTATATCCATTTACATTATTATGCTTGTCTTTCATTTTACCATGAGTAGTTAGATTTAAGTTGGTAAATCCAAAGGAAAATTTCTCTTGGGGATTCCATTTCAACTCATTCTCCTCCCTCTCTTAAGAGTCCAATGGTTCGGTTTGACGGGGTTGAGAGTGGATGAATTGGTGCCTTTGATATTCCGTAGACTTGTCACGGTTTATTCTTAGATCATCACCAACCTCATCCCTAGCTTCCCCCGAATCAATTGTTCATTCACGCTCTATCGGAGTTAAGGAGGGATTGGAGTTGAAATGGTAGTCCTATTGGAGTGACTTTCTTTGGATTAGCCAACATTGTTTTCTTGCATTTTCCATACATAAACACAACCACAAAACACAAATACAAGATTTTACACTTTCTTTTCTCTTTTGCAAAATCACCTTCCATAGAATTCCCTTTCCTTCCTTGAGGAGACGACCTTGGAATACTTTCCAAGTAAAACACACGACCACAAAAGACTCCTTTCGATTGGGGAGCATTTTTGTGCACACCGCATCTCATTCCATCTATTTTGTTCATCACATTTCCATTCACATCCATTTTGTTGTTGTTTCCTATCTTCTTGCATCATCCGGAGGGAGAGTGACACTCCCCCATCACTATAAGCCACATACACACATTGAGGGTGAGGGTGATGTTTAGAGGTTAGGATACAACAACGCAGTTTTCAATCAATCATTTTGGCGATATTGCATATTTGAAGGGCTCATTACATGCATTATAACTCAACTTTTGCATTTAAATACTTAGTGTTAGCCAAAATTGTCTATAATGTTGATATTTTGATGTTGCAACCTTTTATAGCTTAAATGATTGATTTTAGGACATTGCAACCTTGATGGATGTGTGGTGAAGGCATGGACACAATACATGAAGAATTGGTGGCTTAAAAGTGAAGAAATAAAGAAGGCATTGGTGCTTGGGAACAAGGGCACCAGCTGCAGCAACAATTGGAAGCACTGCCTCGGAATTCCTTCATTTTGACCATGATCTACTCAGAATTTGGAAAAGTTCAAAACATGAAAGTTGTATATATGGGTGTCTTCTATTTGGTTTCAAAATTTCAGCTCAATCCAACGGTTATATCAAGAGTTATTCCGATTCTACCGAAGGTGGTCCAGTGCAGAAAAACAGTACCGGTACTCGGTACCGGTACCAAATGGTACCGGTACCTAGTACCGGTACTCCGGACCTTCTGGTCGCGAAAACAGCCTGTAACTCAACTTTGAGGCTTGGGGGTCCCACCTACACTTCTCCCACGCCTATCCCAACATTTCCTTACACATTTACAGGCCTCCTACACTCAAGTGGAAGACTTTAAAGGCCAATGCATTAAAGGAGGAATGAGAAAGAAGTGGGCTGCCAGGGCTATGATCTCCTAGCCTGTCAAGCCATCCATTCAGCTCTCTCTTGATGGGAGCTCGTACACACAGCTAGGGGGGAGCCTCTTGGACGTTTTGGCATGTCTCTACACTCCATTATATTCAGCATTCCATTCATTTGTAAGGGGTTGGCTACCTAAGCTTAGGATTAGATATAGAAAGCTCCAAGGGGGAAGATGATGAATAGTGCTCAAAGTGACGTTTTTGCATTTTTCTTCCACTCTTTCACTTGTAGTTTAATGTAAGAACCTTGTAAGCTTCATTTATTTTCTTTAATGTCATTCCTTTCAAGTTTATTGCAAGTTTTCTTTCATGTTCTTCATTTCACCATTGTTATTTAAGTTTTCTTCATTTCAAGCTTTTATATTGGGTATTGCATATTTTTTCTTCATAGCTTTAGATTTCTTGTTGTAAGTTAAGTTTCATGCTCCATTTCCCTTCCATGTCCATTTCCTTTATGCTTGTCTTGCATTGTTAATATGAGTAGCTAGGATTTAAGTTGGTTAATCCAAGGGAAAATTCCTCTTGGGAATACCATTTTCAACTCTTCTTCATTCCTCCCTTTAGAGTCAAATGGTTCGGTTTGACGGGGTTGAGAGTGGATGAGTTGGTGAGCCTTTGATATTCCGTAGGCCTAGTCACGGTTTATGCTTAGATACTCACCAATCTCGTCCCTAACTTCCCCCGAATCAATCGTTCATTCATGCTCAATCGGAGGAAGGCTTTGAGTTGATTTGGTATTCCCATTGGAATGAACCCTTTGGATTAGCCAACACTTGCTTTCTTGCATTTTCATTTTGAACAAAACTCACCAAAACACAAATACAAGATTTTACACTTTCTTTTCACTTTTGCAAAAGCACTTTCACAAAACTCCCTTTCCTTCCCTGAGGAGACGACCTTGGAATATTTTCCAAGTAAAACACACGACCACAAAAGACTCCTTTCGATTGGGGAGCATTTTTGTGCACACCGCATCTCATTCCACATATTTTGTTCATTCCACAATTCCATCCACCACCATTCCGTTGTTGCCTAATCTTTTGCATCATTCCGAGTGAGAGTGACACTCACCCATTCCTATAAGCCATACACACATTTAGGGATGATGTTTAGGGGTTAGGATATAACAACGTTTTTCCAATCAATCACGTACCTTAGTCCATTTTTCTGAGGGGTATTTATACCTGGACTTGAAATGATTGCTCTGACACAGAAGTCATCTCAGCATTCAATGTCCTTCTCAATTACCCATGCGCCATGAGTGATTCCTACTTGGATTTCCGTGTCATCAATGCTCAGGGGATGGAATTAGCCCTCGGGGCCACGCCAAGAACCTCCAGCTATCTCCGAGTACTCGAGTGCCTATGAACGACGTTTGACACCTACTCCCGAGTAGTCGGCGTCTAGGGGGCAAACGCCCCTATATCTGCACTCGGCGTCACAGTCATTAATGCATCCACTCATGACTGTCAGTTTGGGTCTTCGAGGGTGCAGAGGCTCATTAAATGCTCTGTCTAAGTCACTCACGTCTCCATAAATGCTGGGTCACATCGCATTAATTGCTGGTGTCAGAAGTTTATACTCGGCTCCACGAAACCATGCTCCTTCGTCGGCTCTCCTCCTCATTGTCGGCGCTGGCTCATTGCTCGGAGTTGGCTCCAATCCTCAGCATCGGTTCCACGGCTTCATAACAGCTACACTTGTACACGTGTCACCTTGGGGTCTGCTGAGCCGCCTTGAGTCCCTCCAACTGCCCCCCAGCCCCCACTCTTTTTGCGGTGTGGGACAGGTGGCGCAAGGAGAGAGGGGGCTTGCCTGTCACGTCCATTAAAGAGGGGCGGTTACTTGCACGCTTTGAGCCGCCCTTTTCAAATACCCTAATGATGTCTTCTCGATTCCCGCTCTCTCATCCGCCTATAAATAGGGAAAGTTTTGGTCATCTAAGAACTTTGCAACTTTGAATTTCCTTCAAGCAATTAGCTGCCGAGTACTCCTTCCTCTCCTCCCGAGAACTCCTCTGCGAAGAAAACCCTGTAAGTACTCTCCATTCTATTTCCCTTTCTTCTTCTCCTTCCATTCTTTTCAGAATCTTTATCCATGGCTAGAAACCGTAGCAGCGAGGCTAGGAACCCCTCTTCACCCAAAACCCGTAGGTTGAAGAAAATCGTAGTCAATGAGGACAACATAGGTGCCTTTAGGGCTAGATACCAGATCCCAGAGAGTGTCCTGACCTTCCCCTTCCACCCCACACACCACAGCAGAGAACAGGGGAGCGTAGAAATGATGCCTTTCTACACCAAGGCCATCATGGAAGGGGGGTTAACCTTCCCTTTGCCTCCCCTCGTACTAAAGTTACTGATGCAGCTCCGGTTGTTCCCACTTCAGTGTGGGGTCAACTTCTTTAGGATAGTCATGGGCGTAATCGCCCTGAATGCTCGGCTGGGGGTAGACTTAGGAGTAGATGAAATCCTATTCTGCTATGACTTACGACTAGTCGGCGGGGGAAGGTACTACCTTAAGGCCCGAGACACTTCAATGTACCTGGTCATCCACATGCCGGACTCGGACAAGGGGTACTTTGATGATTTGATCATGCTCGGCGGCAGTTGGGAGAAAGGCACAGGGCCCGAGTATGACGGATTGTACTGCCCCAAGGTGCCGAGGAATGAATGTGTGTTTTGCACTAGTTAACGCTTGTTCGGCTTACCATTATCTTCACCCCTGACCTTGTCTTTCATTTTTGCAGAAGGATACCGGCGTGACGCAGCTCAGCCCCAGAGGTCCCAAGTCAGGTTCGCCGACTTATTGAAGGTGTGGTCCTCTGAACCGGCCAACGAATACTCCCGAGCAGCGCACGTCCTTCTTGGCTACCAACCACCCTACAACCGATTTTCCCAGATCCCCCCTCCTTTCGATCCTAAACGTTGGGAGGACCTTTCTTCATCAGACGAAGACGCCGAGAGAACCCTTTATCCTCCCGTGTCGCCTTCTCCAACTAAAGAAATGTTTAACGTTCCACAAATCTCAGCTGCTGCTATGGAAGCTACCGCTTCCCGGCGAAGAGCCAGGACCTCGGGGTAGGGAGCCTCCCCGAGCACAGCACCGACTCTCCCCTCGCCAACCCCACAACAGGACGCGCCTCCACCTCCATCACGAACTCGGCAACCAACGGACCTCGCCATTCCGCCGAGTGACCCGGCGCCAACCCGCCAGACGCCAATTCGCCAAGTCCCCCCTACCAGCGGCCAGCAAATGGGTAGGAGGGGTCGGGATCCCGAGGGACCCGAAGAAGGCCGACAAGCCGAGGAGCGCCGGCAGAAACGTCGCTTCGACGCCCCTGGAGCATCCACTTCTATCGAGTGGGTTGCTCAGGCATAAAGGAGGGAGGGCCAACCGATCCTGGAATCAGACTCCATCATCCAGGACAAAGAGGTGGCATTCGCCGTGGCGGCGACCCTCCAGTTCTCGGCCGACATGAGGGTCCACCACAGTCAGTCCGATAATGCGCTTCTCCTAAGCGCCCTCCAGAGCAACTTGGTGGTAAGTGCCTTGTTTTAACTTCATCCCACGTACTCGGCAATCGCCTAACTTGATTTCCTATCATTTTCCAGGCTTCCCAACAGCTGGGGGTCATCATTGAACGCTTCTAGGAGCACAAACAGGCGGCGAGGGGCGCCAAGAAGACGATCAACTCCCAGGATGCGCATATCAAAGGCGTTGAGGCGGTCCTCGCCGACCAAAAAAGTCACATTACCAACCTCATCTGCCAGCGCGACTCCCTGGACGCCGAATTACAGAAGCTAAAGACGAGTGAGGCCGCGGCGATGAAGAAGGTAGAGGAGTATGAGCTGAAAGTCTCGGCCGCCGAGGCCAAAGCTCTAGACTCCGAGGGCCTTGTCAGAGAGTTAACCGCCCAAGTGGACTCTTTGACGGCGGAGAAGGCGGGGGAGTAGCAAAGGGTTCAAAGTGAATGCGAGAGGGTGTATCTGGAAACCCAAGACCAGATGGTCCCTGCTTTCGAAGAAGCCAAGGTCATTGCTTATCGGCGCGGATGCGTAGATGCCCTGCACGCCGCCCTGGTGGACCCGGCTAATGAACTTTTCAAGAGGCATAGTTCTCTTGCCGGGGATGAAGCCGAGGTCCTTCCAGAAGGGCAGCCAGACGCCGAGGGGGGTGACGCGGCCGAGGGAACCAGTGCAGCCATCATCGTAAGTGATGGTTCTGATGGTCTTTCCCCCATCATCGGTGGCCAAGACCCCAACCTTCCTCCTTCGCCCGTTGAAGATCTCACTACGCATGAGGCGAGATGAACTTGGTGGTGAGCCTCCTATTTTTCTCTGTTTTCTCCCCTTTTTTTTTGGAATATGTAAGCCACAGGGGACGCAAAGCCCCATTTTGAATTGTAATGAAATCTTTCATCATCTAATGGAACCTTCTATCATTTTGTTTGTGTTTGAACTGCGGATGTAATTCATCTCTATGCTGTCATTTCTTCTTTACATGTGTTCTCTCGTTTTTGCTCTTATTGACTGACCCCGAGTCACTTGACCTAGGAAGAGAAAACTAAGGTAGCAAGGCGTTACGTTGAAACCAAGTGTTGAACCAGCCTGCCCCGGTCTTGTACCCCTAGGGGCCGAGAGCCATACTCTTGCCTTGATTACTGCTTAAGGATCATACCACCTTATCACTAGGAAGCGGAAGTGAAGTTACAACTAGTCAGTAGTGGCTTCACTTTGAAACCATAAGGAAAGGGAAATACTTAATAGGTGAAAAACGAGCACACCCTTTAACTGATGGTTACTATGCCGTTAGCAACCTCTCCTCGGGGCCAGGACTATGATGACCGAGAGCTCGTCTCGTGTACATGAGAGCGTTGCCCATTGGTAAGGTCTTATACCCCTCGGGACCGTGCCCTGAACGATCGAGAGCTCGTCTCGTATTTGAGAGCGTTGCCTCAGTGGTGAGGTCTTATACCCCTCAGGACCATGCCCCTAAAGATCGAGAGCTCGTCTCGTTGTATTTGAGAGCGTTGCCTCAGTGGTGAGGTCTTATACCCCTCGGGACCATGCCCCTAACGACCGAGAGCTCGTCTCGTTGTATTTGAGAGCGTTGCCTCAGTGGTGAGGTCTTATACCCCTCGGGACCATGCCCCTAACGACCGAGAGCTCGTCTCGTTGTATTTGAGAGCGTCAGTGGTGAGGTCTTATACCCCTCGGGACTATGCCCCTAACGACCGATAGCTCGTCTCGTGTTGTATTTGAGAGCGTTGCCTCAGTGGTGAGGTCTTATACCCCTCGAGACCATGCCCCTAACGACCGAGAGCTCGTCTCGTGTTGTATTGGAGAGCGTTGCCTCAGTGGTGAGGTCTTATATCCCTCGGGACCATGCCCCTAACGACCGAGAGCTCGTCTCGTGTTGTACTTCGAGAGCGTTGCCTCAGTGGTGAGGTCTTATACCCCTCGGGACCATGCCCCTAACGACCGAGAGCTCGTCTCGTGTTGTCATATTTCAAACCAAAACAGGATACTGAACTTATTTTAGCAAAAATATCTTTTTCAGATTAGATACATTCCAGGGTAGGGTTACATCATTGCCATCCATATTTTGTAGCCTGTATACCCTGGTGCCCCCCACCGTAACCACTTTGTAGGGGCCCTCCCAATTAGGTCCGAGCTTCCCTTCGGTGGGTTCCCGAGCAGCGCCCACTACCTTTCTTAGCACTAAGTCCCCTACTTTGAAATCTCTTGTTTGGACCTTCTTCTGATGTTGTCTTGACAGTTCCCCTTAGTACTTGGCTAGTTTGATGGACGCCAGTTCTCTCCTTTCCTCGGCCAAGTCAAGATCCTTCGCAAGCATCTGGTCATTATTCTCCAAATCGAATGCTTGACTTCGGATGGTCGGGAGTCCAACTTCTAACGGGATGACGGCCTCAACCCCGTATGTCAAGGCGAACGACGTTTCCCCTATTGACGTCCTCGGCGTAGTTCTATAGGCCCACAGTACGTTGAGTAATTCCTCGGTCCACTTTCCCTTTGCCTTCTCAAGCCTTTTTTTGATTCCTGCTAACATAGTCTTGTTAGAAACCTTTGCTTGCCCATTACTCTAGGAGTAGGCCGGTGTGGAATAATAGTTGCGTATTCCAAAACCCGAGCAAAACTCTCTGAAAGGGCCACTGTTGAACTGTGTGCCATTGTCCGAGATAATAGCCCTAGGAATCCCAAACCGAGTGATTATGTTCTGCCACACAAATTTCTTTGTCTCGGCGTCTCGGATACGGCTCAGGGGCTCGGCTTCGATCCACTTGGTGAAGTAATCAGTAGCTACCAATAAGAATCTCCTGCCTGAGGGGGCCTTCGGGAGTGGACCCACAATATCCATCCCCCATTGAGAGAACGGCCAAGGACTAGTCAGTAAGTTCAGATCTCCTGCCGGCTGTCGGATGATGGGAGCAAATTTCTGACACTTGTCGCATTTCCGCACGTAACTCTTCGCATCTTTCTGCATATAAGGCCACCAATATCCTTGTGTAATTGCTCGATGCGCAAGGGATCTGCCTCCCGTGTGGCTTCCACATACGCCCTCATGGATCTCGTAGAGTAGAGGTTCCACCTTGTCCTCGGAGACACAAAGCAGATGGGGCCCGGAGAAAGATTTCCTGTACAATTGCCGATCGGCGGATATCCAAAACCTAGGAGCCTTGAGTCTGATCCTTCTGGCTTCTTTGGCATCCTCGGGGAGCACGCCCTCCGTCAAATATGCAACAATGGGTTCCTTCCAGCCGAGAGTCGGTTGTGTCTGTATCGGCAATGCTTGCTGGGCACCTGTCTCTTCTGTGCTTGGTCTTTCCCGGTTTTCAACAATGATACGCCGGGTTACCTCTGAAGCCAGCACCGAGGCCAGGCAGGCTAAGGCGTCGGCGTGGGTGTTCTGATCTCTTGAAATTTGGGAAACTTCTACTTTTCCCAATTTCTCCATCTTCGATTTCGCCTTCTGGCAGTATGCCTTCATCCTGGCATCCCGGACCTCAAAGTCACCATTGATCTGATTCACCACTAGCTGGGAGTCACAGAAGGCATGCAGGTGTCTAACTCCAACCGAGTAGGCAATATCGAGACCTGCCAACAGTGCCTCATACTCGGCTTCGTTATTAGATGCTTTAAATCTCAATCTGATAGCTCGTTCTATTGCGAATCCTTCTGAACTGGCCAGTACTACCCCTACTCCTGCCCCCCTTGCGTTCGAGGACCCGTCGACATGAAGGCTCCAGTCAACATTAAAAGCGACAATCTCCGGCGGGGGCTCGAGCGCAGAGAACTCGGCAATGAAATCAGCAAGGACTTGCCCCTTAATTGAAGTACGGGGTTTCTACCTTATTTCGAATTCCCCAAGCTCCACAGCCCACTTGGCGACTCTTCCTAATATGTCAGCTTTCTGAAGGATGGGCCTGAGAGGGTGATCAGTCAATACTTCAATGATGTGCGCCTGGAAATAGTGTCTGAGTTTCCTCGCCGAGACTACCAGGGCAAGGACTAATTTCTTCATCGGTAAGTACCTTGTCTCGGCGTCAAGCAAGGTCTTACTGACGAAATAGACGGGCCTCTGTGCCCCTTCATACTCCCTTACCAACGCGCCACTGACAGCTTCCTCCGAGACAGACAAGTAGAGGTATAGTGTTTCCCCTGCCCCTGGGACTGACAAGGTCGGAGGACACTTCAGATATTCTTTAATTACTTCAAGCGCTCGACCACATTCCTCGTCCCAGACCCCCTTTGCCGCCCCCTTCAACTTGGAAAAAAATGACTTGCATCTATCAGAGGATTTGGAAATAAACCGGTTAAGGGCGGCAAGCATCCCAGTCAACCTCTGGATGTCTTTGATAGTCCTGGGCGCATGGACGTTTTTGGACCGCCTGAATCTGCTCGGGGTTAGCCTCGATACCTCTATGGGTTACCAAGTATCCCAGAAACTTCCCCGAGCTTACCCCGAATGCGCACTTCGATGCATTAAGCTTTAACCCGTAGCGTCGGAGTATGGAGAATGTAGTGCCGAGATCAGTAAGATGATCGGCGCTCTCCTTACTCTTTACCAGCATATCATCGATGTACACCTCCATGGTGATGCCGAGAAGATGTTTGAATATTTTGTTCATTAACCGTTGGTAGGTAGCACTGGCATTCTTTAACCCAAACGACATCACCGTATAACAATAGATTCCTCGGGGCGTGATGAAGGCTGTCTTCTCTTGATCCGACTCCTCCAAAGCGATTTGGTGATATTCAGCCCGAGCATCCATGAAGGTGATGCGCTTGTGACCCGCAGTCGCATCCACCAGCTGATCAACTTTAGGAAGTGGGTACCCATCCTTGGGGCACGCCTTATTCAGGTCGGTGAAATCTACGCAAACCCGTCATTTGCCTTCCTTCTTTTTGGCACACATCGTGTTAGACAGCCACTCGGGAAACTGGACTTCCCGAATGGTACCTGTCTCTAGTAATTTATCAACCTCTTCGTCCACGGCTTTTGCGTGATGCGGGGCCGTCCTGCGCGCCTTTTGTTTCACCGGCTTGACTTTCGGATTAGCATGAAGCCGATGGGTCATGACCTCGGGACTGATCCCTGTCATCTCGGTATGAGTCCAGGCGAAAACATCGGTATTTCGGCCCAGGAAAGAATTCATCTCCTCTCTCTCGGCGTTATCCAATGAGGATCCTATCAAGAAGTACCTCCCTTCATCATCGGGATTCCAAAAGACCTTGATCAGCGGCTCGGTGGAACGGTCGGCTGGTTCCATTGCGGGCTCATCTATCCCCAGCCGACCAAACTGTGATTGCTATTTGGCTACCACCTCCTCGGGATCACGGTCTCCAAGCCGGGTACCGAGTCCTGTCTTCATTGCGGCATAGAAACAGTTTTTGGCCGCCAATTGGTCACCCCGGATCTCCATGATGCCGTGTGGGGTGGGGAACTTCATTTTCTGATGATAGCTGGAATGGACCGCTCTCATGGCATGCATCCACGTCCTTCCCATTATGGCATTATATGGGGAATCAGAATCTATCACCAAAAACTCCACCGGGATCGAGACGATTGCTACCTGAACCATCAAAGTGATCTTGCCGAGTGGAAGGGCACTCGAACCGTTAAAACCGACAAGGGGGGTTTGAACAGGCTTCAAGTCCCTGTGGGTCAGGCCCAACTTCCAGAAGAGGTCGTCGTACATCACCTCAGACGAGCTCCTAGAATCTACCAGGATCCTCCTCCCATCAAATTTGTCGACTCGCAAAGTGATTACAAGTGCATCATCATGCGGCAGGGCCACTCCCCCTAAGTCGGCGTCAGAGAACCTGATGACCTCGTGATCCAGCCGGGGCCTCTTAGAGGACTGCCCCGCCCACTCACTCTCTTCAACCTTCAATGTCTGCGAAACTCTCTTGCGTTCTGCCCGGAGGACATTATACGTCGGCCTTTCAACTGTGCAGACATGTATAACGTTAATTATAGGAACAACCTCTCGGGGCGACTCCGCCCTCTCCTCAACCACCCTTCGGCGGGGCCTCCGGTCGATGAATTCTCCAAGGTGTCCATCCCGGACCAACTGCTCGAGGAAGGACTTGTACACCTTGCAGTCTTCAGTCATATGGCCAAAATCTCTATGATAGGAACATTTGGCCGTTGAGTCTCTCGTGGCCGGGTCGCCTAACATCTTTGGGGGCCACCTGAAATAAGGTTCGTACCTTATCTTTCTCAGCATCCTGTAAATAGGTTCCTTGAAAACCGTGTTAACCCCTTGGAAGGACAAACGGTTTGGTGGCGAAGTGGGTGCACTCCTACGAGATGGTTGTTCTCTCTCCCTCTTCCTCGGCGCCACGACTCTGTTCTCGGGAGTAGCGGTCTCTTCCTCAACTCGTGCATACTTGTCTATGCGCGCCATCAGGTCCTTCATGTCCTCAGGAACCTTCTTAGTAAGAGACCGGTGTCCCGGGACAACCCCAGCCGAAAAGACACTGCGGCCATCGCCTCCGAGCACGCGTCCACCTCGTTAACCTCCTCCCAGTACCGTATTGCATACTGTCGGAGGGATTCCCCGTTCTTCCGCCTAAGTGTCAGTAAGGCGCCAATGTCTTTCGGCCTTTTAGTACTGGTAATGAACCGCGCCTTGAAGAGCTCGGCCATTTGCTTCCAAGACTCGATGCTCTCCGGGGCCAAACTCTCATACCACTTCATAGTGGTATCCCCCAGGCTCATGGGGAAAACTTGGCATAACACCCACTGGTCGGTGTCATAGATTGACATCAGTTGCTTGTAATGCCGAAGGTGACTCTCAGGATCGGCCCTCCCATCATATGCCTTGAATCGGGGGACAACGAACTTCTTTGGCATTTCAGTTTCCCTAATAGACCGCACAAACGGAGAAGAGATCTGCTCGTCATCTCCCCTGGGTTGCGGTTCTCGGCGCCTGTCGCCAATGTGCTCTCTGGGGTATCTAGCCTCCCTCGGCCCCCTTGCGGTAGACTCCGCCTGGGATCTCGTAGACATGGCATCTCGAGGAATTCCACGACGGAGGTCCCACCACGAAAGGCTTGCCCCGTGGCGATCTTCTCCGGACCCTTCAGCAGGTGCATGCTTTCGCCAATTTCGTGGATTTTGTCTCTCGGCTGAGCGTCCGCGCCGATTCCTCTCGAGGGTCTCATGCCTTGTTCTCCTGGACTCCCCTCGGCTGGGACTCCGACCCTCTGGTTTTCGGGTGTGCCAGATGGCATTTGCTGACTGCTCGAACTCTCTGAGCCTACGCCGTACCTTGTCGTTGTCTCTTTCAAGTTCCCCAATGCGTTCCTCCATACGTTTCTCCACCATTTCCACGATGTCATGAGCTGAGGGGCCTTGCCCCCCTAGAACTTGATCCATTGGGAGTGTCCGCTGTGAAGAACGCTCAACCCCAGCTAATTGACCCGCTGGGTTGAATTCTGTAACCGCCGGGAGGCGGGTAGCCTCCATGTTTCTCATGCGTAAACTCCCTACCCCCTCACCCTGGGATCGTGTGTTCACCATGATGCAACCGCTACAAGGGAAAGGTTATATGTTCCCACAGACGGCGCCAAATTGCACAGGATAATTCCTGCAATCAACTTGAGATAGCAACTAAGCTGATGGTGAATCCTGAAACAACCACAAGGTTAGGAAAAAGGGAGCCAGGCGCACGCCCGGCTTATCCCCTCCGAAGCTTAAGTCAGTAACAGAGGGGGGATTAAGCTCTATTCAATAAGTTCTGCTTCGAGTTTGCGTACCTTAGTCCATCTTTCTGAGGGATATTTATACCTGGACTTGAAATGATTGCTCTGACACAGAGGTCATCTCAGCATTCAATGTCCTTCTCAATTACCCATGCGCCATGAGTGATTCCTACCTGGATTCCCGTGTCATCAATGCTCGGGGGATGGAATTAGCCCTCGGGGCCACGCCAAGAACCTCCAGCTATCTCCGAGTACTCGAGTGCCTATGAACGGCGTCTGACACCTACTCCCGAGTAGTCGGCGTCTAGGGGGCAAACGCCCCTATATCTGCACTCGACGTCACAGTCATTAATGCATCCACTCATGACTGTCAGTTTGGGTCTTCGAGGGTGCAGAGGCTCATTAAATGCTCTGTCTAAGTCACTCACGTCTCCATAAATGCTGGGTCACATCGCATTAATTGCTGGTGTCAGAAGTTTATACTCGGCACCACGAAACCATGCTCCTTCGTCGGCTCTCCTCCTCATTGTCGGCGCTGGCTCATTGCTCGGAGTCGGCTCCAATCGTCGGCATCGACTCTACGGCTTCATAACAGCTATTCCTGTACACGTGTCGCCTTGGGGTCTGCTAAGCCGCCTTGAGTCCCTCCAAGAAGATAGTGCAGAGAAGAGAAAGGGTAAGGGAGCGACATGAGTGAGAGGTTGATAGAGAGAGAATAACAAGTGGAGAGAAAAGGGGAGTATTTTGGGGAGAGGGGTTTCACAGTTGCACCATATTAGTAATGCCACCATGATAACACAAACCATCAGCACAACCCCCTACCTATAGTCATTAACCAACACCATCACCACCCATAGTAGAACCCATTACCCATTATCATGACTGTTTTACAGAGTTACACCGGCAATCCAACACTACCATGATAATCCCACCAAACCACATAATTGACACAACCCATTACCCTTTTGAGGCATTTTGTCGACCCATATTAGTAATGCCACTTCAACAATGGCATCTTGCTATTCTGAGAGAGAGAGAGAGAGCGAAGGGAGTTAATATTGATGTCGAAGAATGGCATCCACCCCACCTTGCTATTCGCGGTGGCAGTGGCGGTGACTCACCTGTGTTAGCCCATTTTTCAGATATTCCCATCTGAAGTCTGCTATTGGGGTCAGGAAGGATTAGGGTAGATGAAATGGGGGAAATGTGTTTAAGGGGGTAGAAATGTCTTCTTCTTTGAAAACCAGTTTGGCCCCTTCGACACCCACCCCCTGGGTTTACTGAAGCCCACTTCAAGGGTTTAAAGTGTCGGGCCAGGTTCGAGCGATAATGCAGTCCAGCCTTCAAACAAGGGTATAGCTAGTGGATTGACTATTATTTCTTAACCCCGCTATATACCTACCCAATCCCTCTAAATAAACGGGCCACAAGTGTTATCAATAACACCCAAATTCCAAAGGCAAGATCTAGTTGAGTTTATACGCAGCAATTGAAAGATATTGGCTGGGATGAGAATTTGAGCTCCTAAGGGGTTGTTTGGTAAAAGGGTACGGGGGGCTTGGTAAGATGGGTTTGGGAAAAATAGTTCAAAGGACCCCCAAACCCCATATTTGAATTGAAAATTCAATCTCGGGTTTCTAAACCTGGCCCGTAGTTGGCCCGAAGATTAAACCTATGATCATGAGTTTCGTCAAACCTAGGGGGGAGGTGGGTTTGAAAAGATGGGTTAAGAGGTTAAGGATGCAAAAGATAATTGTATCCCTTAATATAGATATGAATTAGATTGATCAAAGATAAAATAATTATTTATAGGACAAATAGTTGTTAATAATTATGATATATTCGTAGGTCCTACATTTGTATGTGTTGCATACCAAATATGGGTATGGACCGGATTGAAAATTGAATCTCATCTTTATAAATAGGAGTTTGAGCTTAGAAGGGCTTGGAAAAGTCAATCCAAACCCCCCCTCCCCACAAAAATTCATCCAAACAATCCCTAAGTGTTTGGTTTAAGTTTGAGTCCAATTGCATACAGACCCGGATTCTAGAAAAAACCATTTCAAGCTTGAGCTTAAGTGTTTAAATTTGAGTCCAATTGAACCTGTATCCTAGCAGCAAAGCTCCAGGGGCTTGTTTGGATGGACTTTTGGTTGAGGGATTGGACGGGTTTTGTCAATCCAATCCATACCCTTCCAAATCCAACCCCTACTTTGGAGTACATGGGATTAAAGATGAATTCAGTCCATATTCGTATTTGGTAAGTAATATATGTACCTGTGGGATCCACAGATTTATCACCACTACCATCATACATTGGTCATGTAAATGACTATTTTGCCCATTAGCCAATACAATCCAATCCTATGTTTGTTTGGACCTTTTTTTTTTGGTTAACTTATGAACTTCATATTTTGGGGTTTTTTTTTATTCCCAATATATGATATCAAACATTAATATTGATAAAAATTTATGTATTTCGCATAATCAAAATAAAATAATATTTTTTTTTTTGTGAAACCTTATCATAGTCCAAAAATTATTCATACAAAACATTCTTATAGAATAACATTCAACATACCGGGATATACAAAACTGGTGTACAACCAAAAATAAATTGCACCGAATAGACATTTCCACGTTACAACATATCACAATGCATTATAGTAGGTACATAAATCCCACATATGAAGATGGCATCAATCATCAATAACAATCACGTCCACAGGTGCCCTGTATGGAGAATTGATTGAATTTGACCAAAAACATGAATTTGATGCCATGTGCTCCCCATCCCCATGTGGGCTAAAAATTTCCATGAAAATTTCGTAATTGGGACAAAACTTCACACAAGCATGAGTTGCAAACACGTCATCCTACACAACACAATTTTGATTTTAATCAATCATGTACATATGTAAAAACCTCAAAAAATCAACCTCTAGGAAAGCCAAACCGACTGGAGTGGTCGGGAAAAGTACTTTCTGATCATTGCTCCACTGAAACAAACCCGAAGTCTTTATTTCTTTCATCTTAAAATGTCGTTTCTTCCAAAAAATGATCACGTTCATTATAAGGCCAAGAGATAGTCGTGGTTCTCGCCTACGATCCCTTACCAATTCCCATAAATGAGAACAACCTTTTTCGAGGAAATCACCAGAGTTGCCAATCAGCCTCTCCAACTTCAACTCCATCATGCAATCCAATAACACGTTTTCCTCATCTTGTGTTAGCCTTACTCGCTGCATCACTAATGTTGTCATGTTCCAATGATAACATCAATTACAAAATAAGTGTGAAACACAAAAGTTAGTAAGCATTATCATTGTCATTCCTGTCATTACAAGAGCACGCGCAAAATGATGTGGCCAATAAAACAACCATCATGTACTAGCATAACATAAACATTAATTACATAACACATCAGAAACAAAATTAACATACACCATTACAACTTAAATTGTACAAATAATACTAGAGTTTTAAACATACCACATTGATCCATTAAGAAGGAACAACACAAATATTCCTTCCACACAAAAAAGAAATCAAAGACTTCTCACTGTGATATGAGTACATGTAGCTACCACCGCTTACCATATGACCTGCAGAAGAAGAGCATACATTTAGCTGTCCATACCAGATCCATTACCCTAAAGTACACAAATAAGCCACGATGGTCTTTCACTCTCAGGCAAGCTCATGAATAGATCAACCTTGACGGGATTACTGACAATTTTGTATGCTGTCCTATGCCGTTGGTCCATTGTCAAGCCATCTTTCTTCTCTAACTCATAATTAAGTTTACGCCTAGTCTCGGTAGCATCTTGCCCATATCTTACCCTATGTGTAATGTCCGAAAATTGTGTGACATAATCACCGAGTATGTCGATCATTTTACTGAGGCTATGTGCAATTTCCTCAGATGATGACTCACCGACCTTCTTCTTTCGCTGCTTCCTACTAGTTGGTGTGTCACCTTGACCAACCACACCTTGTTATGTGCAACTTTTGGAAAACCCAGTGTCTGTCATGCTCACATCATTTTGCATTTTTGTGTTTTTGGAAAAAAAAATTCTTAGTTAATGATCGTTTTGGATTAAATAGTGTGTTCTCATTTTTTATCATCTTCGAAGGACTTAATATGGATAGTGCCTACCTTCAAATACTAGCCCAAATGTCATCTCCTTTAACTTCGATCCTATGTTTTGATTCATTCCACCCAAATCCTGAAGTGCTAAGCATTGTAAAGAGTGTGGTATGTTTTCTTCCAATTTTTTTTATCTTCGACTCAATGTGTGGAGTGGCATGTAGATCAGTTCCGCCAAGTGCATGAGATAGAGATTTCTCCAAGTGGTGGAGATATCCAGATCTAAACGCGCCATTTTGACATTTCTAACATTGGTTGCATATGTCTTTTAGCGCATTTAATAATATCGTTTCTTTAGATGTTTTTCACAATCTTTTGGGGACCTTATCAGAATGGGAACTCCCCCTAAATTGTGAGCTTCCAACTCTTGCCATTACACCACTACAAACTAGATGTTAGAAAATTTGAAAGTAATGTATGTTAATTACCACAAAAAGTTTATGCATACATGAATAAATCTTTTTGTATATAGATAAAACATCCTCCAATACCATAACATCTACCACATTCAATGCCTACTTTAATAATACCACTTCATACATCACAATTCAAAAGGTGTAACCAAAATCATATCAGTCAACTGTATATGGTCACTAACATTCATTCCCCCTGGTACCCCCTCCACTCAATATACATGTCATGTGCCAATTGATCTCGCCACGCAGTCCATGCATGAGAAAACTCAACTGTATCGATAATGTTCATTGTCATTCACATTCTCACCTTCCAACATATTTTCATCCAACTCTTCTTCCAATGGATCCACTTCCATCTCGGTCCTAATAAGATTATGCAACAAGCAACAAGCAACAATGATTTTATTGTGTGTCAGGAAAGGGTAAAAGCAAGTTGTCCTAAGTATAGCCCAACACATTTTTAGAAGACCAAAACACCTTTCAATGATATTTCTCACTGCTGAGTGCTTCAGATTGAAATACTCTTGTGCATTTCGGGGTGCTGCTGCACCATCTACAAATTCCTCCAAATGGTATCGCTGTCCACAGAATGGAGCTAAAAAATCCTCTTCATTTGTGTATCCAACATCAACGAGATAGTAAGTACCTAAGAGTTGAACAGAAAAAAATGAAACTAATAGATTCACATCACTAATCTAATAAAAAAGTATATAAAAATTGGATTTCGTGTGCTTACCATGATCCACTTTCAACCCATTTCTCCTTGTGATGGCATCTCGTAAAACCCTAGAATTAGCAGCAAACCCCTCCTATCCGGACAAAACATATATGAATTTCATGTCTTGCCCACAAACTCCCAATATATTGGTTGTCGTCCACCCCTTCTTGTTCCTATATCTACCTTGGTGTAAGAGGGGCACTTTAGGCTCTAACATGAGTGTCATTTAGGACCCCTACACATCCTATAATCACCAATTTCGATGAATAATATTTAGTCCACGTATACATTATTTATTTTCATCAAAATTACAAACAATACGCGTTTATAAATAAACGACTACCTTGAACCACCTCCACTTCGGGTCAATGCTATTATCTGGAACTAGGCCATGTCTCTTTAGTAGTAGTTGTCATAACTCTAGAATTACTTGAAGAATCGAGTTGAAATGCATGCGAACAGTCTCCCCAAACCTAATGAAGTTAAACATAACTGGATGATTCTTTTTATCATATCCTAAGATACTCAAGAACATTGCAACCATCTCTTCGACACGCACATTTTTTTGTGTCGTTAAGTCCACCTACATCCCTAGCCAAGCGACACAAGAAGTGGAATGTATGTCTATCCATCATAAGTTGTTCAAAACAAATTCTATCTTTCACCGATAAGCCTATGGAGATGATCATTTTGTGTGCAAAACCTAGCTATTGAACTAGGCAATACCCACCTCTTCCGTTTTTCATTGACCCACAACGCAACCATAACCATCAAAATACATGAACAAACAATAACAAACTCTTTGATTACAGTATTAAGAGCAACAAACAAAGCGGCAACTTTGTCTTGCTTACGCGCCATATCACTGAAATAATAACAAAATCCTCCAACCTATGAAGCTTAATGACAAAAAATATCTTCTAACAAAAAAAATGCTACCAAGGTTTGTTAGAGCTTATAAAATGGGTTGAACCAAATGCGCATGCACAAAAACCTACTGTAAAACCACGAGTAATTATCCAAATGTCAATGTTCATAAAGAGATCCAAATGTCAATTATCCAAAACATTTTGTACGCAATAGAAGATCCATAGTTCATGAGACAAGGTTATTTAGACATACTTCAATAGAAATGCAAACAAATACACATGTAAAGTACATATAAGTCATACATTATAGTAATGTAATGAAAAATGATAAGTAGCTAAAATTTGATTTTTTGATAGTCTTACCGGAAACTATGAAGATAGCAATAGATAGCCAATGCGAAAGGTACTGATGATTGGGAGTCTTCAACCTGGAAAATGAACAATTGGGGGGTCACACTTATCCCAAATATCCAAATATGAAAATTTTAAACGTGATATGGTGTGACAGATAAAAATAGGAAATTACTAATTATATTCATAATATATTAGATCAAACAAAAATCTAAAAATTATCAAACATGTACCTAAGACATCCAATTTTCAACACATCTAAGTAAAGAAAAATGCATTTGTTAAAGTTCAAGACTCTAATTATGATATCAATCCAACAAAGAATCCAACCAGGCAAACCAATTTCAATCCAAACAAACAACGAGCATGTGCTTGACTATACTTTTCTACTCTTTCTTAATATCGATTTTATTTAGCAAAAAAAAGAAAAAACCAAGCATGTTCATATTTCACAGTGGCCTACTAGCCCAATGGATTAACATAGGGCCATCACAAGCTTTCAAGAAATTGAAGTGTGGGTCTACATGAAATGAAAAAAATGAGGTGGTTTGGGCCAGTTAGTTGTCTCTGCTCAACCCTTGAAAATCAAATCAGGCCTTGCAATAGCAACAAAATTGCAAGACCTAGAATCCCAAGCCGAACAATAGCAACAAACCTGTACGAGTAAAAATCCGTCAATAGTTGAAATATGTCGAGGTGCGCCCCCAATCTTCGAATATCACCTAGTCCACGAGCTGCAAAATCAAAGAGAGGTTAGAGGGACCCCCGGCGTTGAGCCGGGGAGGCCCCTCTGATGCCTAAATCAGTACTGCGATCAACACATGAATAGACAAGTGTATAAACTAGAAAAATAATATAGGTGTGTGTATGTGGAGTATAGAGCCGAGGTGCTCTTACTTGAGGCCCCCTTATCTTTGGGTCTTCACCCATATTTATAGATAATCAATAGAGAGTTGTTTACCAGTCAATCCATGATGACCCTCTAGAAGATAGACATAGACTAGCCTCCCAAAATACTATTACTTGTCATATATTTATTGTAGTGGGTCCTACTTGTGATATGTCAATTCCTTCATTGGGAGTGGGGCTGGTGGACCCACCTAGTAAATAATGCTCCGTCAACTGCCCCCTAACTTTTATTTCCTTTGAATATTCAGAAGGAGATGAAAGCTATGCAGAATACTCCTGTCTCTGGGGATAATATTCACACCCTTTTTGGTGAGGTGCGACTTGAAAGAGATATGTCGAGATCCACTATATGCTCAACAGTCAGGACAATGCATCTGCTTGGTGTCACAAATGACATCTCCATGGTATACAACAGTTCTAGGTCCAAACAATAACAATGAACACATAAGAAACCAATCTGGCTGTGCAATAACAAAGTGCCTTATTAAGAGGCCAAATCCGAAGGATGAAGATAACTGAATCCTGACAGATACTCTCATAATAGAATCCCGAGAAGGATAATAATAGCTGAGTCATGAATAAGGCAATCATGAGGCGCCTTTCAAGGCAAATAGATCCAACAAGAAAGGCCTATATAGAAGTCGCTAATCCTTTGAACAGATACCACATAAGCATAACCTCCGAAGAGCAACCCAATAGGCCTGAGGAAGGACCGAATAAACTTGGCCCTTGAAGGACCAAATACATAGATTTCTGGAAGGGAGACCGAATATAGAGGTCTCAAACGTGTCTCTTGAGGCCGAGCAATAATGAAGTGCCTTGTTGAGGGGTTGAGTAATGAAAATACCAAATATAACCATAATAAGCCACTGGGGAGAGTCGAGTCCTGAACTGGGCAATCATAACTGGACCTCGACCTCACCCTAAGAAGATAATAATATCTAAACCCCGAAAAGGATTACTATAATCGGATGCGACGAACGTCAAGCACGAGCGAGCCTAAAGAGGACAATAATAGTTGGTCCTCTGAAGAGAGACCAAATAACCATGGTCCTTAAGAAAGATAAAAATAAGTCTGTCCTTGTAAAGAAAGGCCAAACACACCGGGTCCTCTAAAGAGAGACCCGAATAATCTTGGCTCCTTTAGAATGTCCATAAAAGAAGGCCCGAACATAACTGTCCCTTGGTCTCGACAATCCCAAGTTTGATGAGCAACTAGGCTTTGAGTCTTTTCCTTTCTTATCATGTTCAAATAACATTTAATTGAAATAAATAAAAACATACCTTGTCGAACTAAGTCTTGAATCTATCAAACCCATAGGTGGGCAATTCAAGGTTCTCTCAGATTTTGCTTGTGAGAGTATCTATATTTGACCTTCGAACATGCATGTTGATGCTGGGCCAGTTCTTTATGCCATAGCTATACGACATCATGTCGAAGGTCTCACCTAGAGCCTCGTGTCACCTTCCTGAGCAATGAATACACCCCAATGCTAGTTCTTGAACCCGTATCTGAGAGGATTCATGTTTCCAATATGATTTTAGGTGCTTTGGCCATGCAAAGGCTTACCCATTTCTAGGGCCTAGAGCCCACCAAGTTCCCAAGCATGTAGGGCTTCTGGTACTTTGATCATGAAAAGACTTACCCGTGTTCGGGGCATAACCCCAGATCTCATGTCACCTCCTTAAACAATGAGTACTATCGGGTCCAAGTTCTTGAACCTGTTCCCAAGAGGTTTTATGCCTACATTAAGACTTTTGGTGCTTTGGCTGGGCAAAGACTTACCCATTTCTAAGGCCCGAAGCCCATCAAATGCCTAATCACATAGGGCTTTGGGTGCTTTGGCCATGCAAAGACTTATCCGTTTCTAGAGCTAGGGGCCGCCGAGTGCCTAGACATGTAGGCTTTTATCTGCGATACAAAATTGCTTTAAAAGTTCTGAGAGCTGCTCTTTACTTCAGCTTTGGGGAAATGATCATAATTTGTGAAGAGATATCACATAATGGCATTCCGAGCATTTTGGGTGGTTGACCCGATCATCATTGAAACACAAAGGTGAGACCGACCACCTTGTTAGGAGCAAATGTCCACCTAAGAAGCTCGGGTTCAACCTATGATGCCAATCCGAGACTCCTCTCGAATTGCTTGAGAGTCGATAATTGTTGGTAGGTAACCAAGGAGAGCTGAAAATCCTTCTCGGTCTGGAAGAAAAGTCCTTGTTAACTATATTCGACATCTATTTTTCTCATTAATGTCGATTGTCGGTGACTCTTTTGGAGATGGGCGGCTTCTCGGGTTCAATGGGTGTCTAAGGCTAAAAGTGTCAATCGAGTCTCAAACAGTGCCGCCGGTAAAAGAATGGAGACAACCCAAGAACCCAGGAAATACGTTCTTGATGGCATCCAAATGCGCTCTTGATAGTTGGGCATTATTATTGTGCTCGCTGTAGAGATAGAAGGTGGTCTTAGTGATGAACCCAGCATTGGATAATAGCGTCGATCATATATGAGTCTCATAATTGAATTCCTCATGATAGACAAGCTCCATAACAAGCTTGGAGCAAGAGATTACTAGAACAAAAGATTGATTACTTGGCTGATGTGTTCAACTTTTAATAGAAGCTGAAACTCTAGGGGAAATGTTTTCAGTTGTTGGGGCTTTCTTGTTGGTGGGAGGACTAGGCATTATACACCGACTGTAGTCAAGTTAAAGGGCCGAGCAGAAGTGAAGTCGACTTACACCCTTGGGACGGTTGCGAGGTTCGCCTCGGCTTGTGCTTAAGAGATGATTTTGCTCCTCCGTTATTCTCGATATAGAAATTGGTTTAATTAATAAAGCCGAAGGGGTGGTACTGTCATTTGTAAAGAACATTTAGGGAGAGAGACTGACCAAGGCCTCTCGTCCATAGGCAATGTCGACCACCTAAGAGGCCCTTGTTCCGAGAACTCATGGCTTCGGGACATGCCCCCTGCTGTGGGGAGTACCCCGGCGTTATGCCAAAATAAGGGATTTTTGTGGCTGAGATGTATTGATGATGCCGAGAAGTCAGATGCTACAAGCTGGTCTCTTAGATGGATTTAGACTCGACTGTACTGATTCCCAATTAGCTTAGGATGGATGCGTCAACCATTCACAAGGTTGTTGTGTTATTGTTACGACGGCTCCGACCACCATCAAAGTGATGCCGAGCATGTTTGTTTCCTTGGGGATGTGGAGTATATGCCGAGAGATTTCCAGAGACGGAGAGCCTGAGGAAAGACATCAAATGATTAGCTTTGGTCGGCATTTTCGTGAATGAGGACGATGAAAAACTGAGCTATATCTCGCATAAACAGAGACCAAACTCAAAGAGGCTAAGAAGTCGAGAAATATCAATGGGGTCATGGATGCTCACATACAAAGACCCAAACAGCTTCCTATGAAATTTTGCCATGACAGTGACACCCCGAACTCGCCAACTGCTGAGACCCTACATTCTTTTGTGGGTAGAGATGACTTTGGTAGAAGAGCAACATCACTCGCATACACAAAATATTGATACTTTATTAGAAGAAAAATAGTGAGGAAAAGGCCGAGATAAGAACATATTCACCCAAAACAAGAAAAAATGATGAGACTTTATGAACAAGAATTTTGGTCGGTTAGTTCACATGGAAACTCCTATGGTGGGACCTTGCAACAATATTGAGATGTTTTCATTTTTGAGTTTAAAGCACACAGAGTGCTATATAACTCGTCTATAGGAAAGACAGAAGAATTCGAGTAGAAAGAGTGAGATACATCAGCGGTTCCAAAGGTGGAACAAATCTCATGAACTGAGTGATACGAAAATTTCAAGGACGCACTTGCTTCATTTCCCACAGATGGCGCCAAATTGTACGGGTAAAAATCCATCAATAGTTGAAATATGTCGAGGTGTGCCCCCAATCTTCGAATATCACCCAGTCTACGAGCTGCAAAATCAAAGAGAGGTTAAAGGGACCCCCGGCATTGAGCCAGGGGAGGCCCCTCCTATGCCTAAGTCAGTATTGCGATCAACACATGAATAGACGAGTGTATAAACTAGAAAAATAATATAGGTGTGTGTATGTGAAGTATAGAGCTGAGGTACTCTTACTTGAGGCCCCCTTATCATTGGGTCTTCACCCCTATTTAAAGAGAATCAGTAGAGAGTTGTTTACAAGTCAATCCATGATGACCCTCTAAAAGATAGGCATATACTAGGAGTCTATTACCAATGTAGGGCTGATTTAAAACTTAATTACCAGAATACAGCCATTTTGAACTTATTTACCATTCTACGACAGTTTTTAAAAGCGGACTCAACAAATCCGACTTCTCATGAAAGCGGAATCAGAATATACGTTTTCACATTGAAAGCGGATTTGTTGAGTACGAATTCATCCTAAAAGCGGATTCAATGATACCGCTTTCTGGTGTAGGCTAACCAGTGTGGCGCTCATTGAAATCGGAGTCAGTACCTCCGCTTTTATTAAAAAGCGAAATTAACAGAACCGCTTTTTAATAAAAGCGGAGGTAATGATTCCGCTTTCTGGGTTTATTCTAACCATTGTGCGCTCATTGAAATCGGAGTCAATACCTCCGCTTTTAATAAAAAGCGGAATTAACAGAACCGCTTTTTAGTAAAAGCGGAGGTAATGATTCCGCTTTCTGCTGCTTCTTCTAACCATTGGTGCCCATTGAAATCGGAATCAGTAAATCCGCTTTTATTAAAAAGCGGAATTAACAGAACCGCTTTTTAATAAAAGCGGAGGTATTGAATTCGAATTACATTACTGCTCCACTCAATATGAAAAAAAAAACATTAAAAAATGAGTTAACTACCGCTTGAGCTTGAGAGTATTTATTTGTATACGTTAGCCCCAAAAGTGAAAATGTCCTAACCTCCCCATATTAAACAAAAAATAATAAAACTAATTAGATCACCTTTTTTAATTTACAAATAGGATACCCATCGTATCCCTTCCAAAAAAAAAGAGAATATCAATCGTACCCCCAAAATCCAAGCAAGAAACCCTAATTTCGGGGGAAAGAGATTTTTTTTTTTTTTTGGCGATAAAACATTAAAAAATAAATATTCAAAGTGATTTTTATTTAAGTCATGTACTGAAATTGAACTGTAAGATTTTATTTAAAACGAAAGAATACTGACATTTTAGTTAGAATATTTCTAACAGTGATAATATTGCCGACAACATAGTGGTGTGCCATGTAAACAAAGAGTAATAGAAAGAAATTTTTCATAATGATCATCATCAGTTGATTCTTCAAAATCAGAAAGTTCATTGTCAGATGTCAAGGATGGATCGGACAGTATTGTATTAATAGTCTCTTCAGGGTGTGAATGTTCAATCTTTGCCTTTGTAATAAGGTGGAATCTATTTAGACGTCGTTCCATCTGATCATTCTCAAGAGTTAGTCTTTCATTTATACCATTGTAGTTATCTGTGCACCATTCCACATACATTTCAGCTGAACGTGCTTGTGGCACGCGTAATCCATGCCAACGACAGTATACTTCAAGCTCACAGCGCTTGAAATAAGATTTCAACCAACTTGGCCCCGGTAGGTGATAATAAAACTCTAGAGGTGGAACAAATGTTGCAGGTCCAATCATCACATGACCGACTTCGGTAAATGGGTTATGAATATTGATTGGTTCATTCTTAAAGAAACGCAAGTTGCCATACCATGTTACTCCATGGGGATCTGTGTAATTACCGGGTTCTGGTGAACTGAATGAAGAAAATGTATCATGATGGCAGTGGTTGATTGGGAATAAGTCATCGTTTGTTTGGGTTGGAGACCCAATTGTTGATGACATTGATGTGGGTATGTAGGGTTTACACTGCAGTTATGTATCTGTATGTAAACATAAATGTAACTTATTTAAATATTTGAGTAATTGAACTGAGTAATAAAATATTGCAGTGAACATACATTGAGAGGTAAACAATGATAGCGACTAGACAATGAAACAGTGTTGTGATAAATGAGTCGGTTGATGACATAAAACTGTGACCAACGTACTAACAATGTTGTGTAAAATATTTCAGTGTACATACATTAAGAAGTAAACAATGATAGCGACTAGACAATGATACAGTGTTATGACAAATCTGACACTGATGACATAACACTGTTAGTACGTTAAAGTAGTGTTGTGTGAAATCAGAACTGACGACTTAACACTGATAGGCATGTGCATCGTTCAGTGATGGGACAAATCAAAACTGTTGAACCTTTAATTAAATCAACCCTTTTTTTTTTTTTCCCAAAGTTGGCAAAACAATGACCAAGACTACCGTTACAATAGCACTATAAATTCATTGTTTGTGTTGCCCTATTCACATACTTACCAAGTGCAAGCATGAGTTACAGTCTACGCATGATGTTTGAAAGTATGGGTTATCATTGGGCATTAGAGGATGAATTCTTCTATCCAGTAAATTCTCGTTTACGTTTCTCACAGAGTTCAGTGACAAGAATGAGGGAGGAATGACAATATCGTTTGAATGAGAGAGAAGTTCTAAGTGAAGATTTACGCATTTCCAACATAAGGAGGCCGCGACAAATTGCCATTAATATGCCCATTGACACACAACAACAGTTGGAAGCCGCATTGTGGCGTATGCGAGGTGAAAACAACTGTATGACAATACGTCAATCTCGGTACAACCTCCGCCGCATCGCAGGTGACCGTGCTGCAGAAGGTTTGATTGACGAAGCACGTTTGTGCTTACAGTTGGCAACAGAAGCAGGATGTGTTTCGGACGTTGAAATGTCGGACGAAGAAAGTTTCCCATGATGAAGATGCATTCATGAATATCCAGTTATGCATATATTTGATTATCATCATCGGCTTGTAATAATGTGTGTTGTTTGTTATAGACATGCTTATATGTTTGTAGTATTGTGTTGTTCTTGTTTAGCTGTACTGTCAATGTGCAGTTATACAATATAATGTATTGTTTTTTATCTTATGTTATCATAACAATTGAAGTGTTGAACAATAGAAAGTAAATGTATTTTTAAAAAATTTCGGCAGAGTTTCCCTTAAATCTATGTCATACCAAAATTAAAATTGCCCTGTATGCACAATATCAATACAACAACAAAGTCAACCACAATCTCATACGCACCACAACCACCACCACCAACACCCAAGCACAACAACACAGACGGTGCACTGCACAACCAGAAACACTCCACCAAACAACCAACAATGATAGATACAAAATACTAAATTTACATACATGTGATTATAGAATTCAAAAAATGATACAACAGTATAAAACTAAGTCCCATAAGACGGCTTCTTCCTCAGCCGTTTCGGTCGCCGTTCTTCTAAATGTGAAGGCTCCCCATCAATGACCTGTGACACCGGATCTCGGACAGGAATAGTATCTCCGCCTCTGCCTCTGCCTCAACCACCCCGTCCTCTACCAGCCCAGCCTCTAACACCTCGAAATCTACCACCTCGAGCTCGAACTAGTGAAATATTATGGGCAAGTGGAGTCATAGCTTGATGATGTAACCTATGTACAACTGCAGGAGTCGTAGCATCACCCTGCGAGACATCATCTAATGGCTGTGAAATATGCACATGTGTCGAAGGTGATGTCATCAATGTATCGTGACAGATAGGCTGGCTGGACAATATAACTCCAGAACCACCTGATGTGTATGTGGCTGGTCTTGCTAAAGGTGAAACATGCACTGGGGTATACTCAGATGACACAGATGTATCGGTCAATGGTGGTGGATGGGGTGCAGTATGTGGTGATGTATGGGGGAGACTCGACGTAGACGGTGGCTCTGCACGTAATATGGACGGTGTATGTGGATAATGAGGTGCAGTAGGTGATGCTATAGGCTCGGGTACACTCGTGTCTAGTCTAGTGTCGAGATCGACATCTACACGTACTTCTGGTCGGTGACGTGTAGGTCTGGGTCGTCGTATAACAATACCTTGAGGCCGCGTAGGTACATCCGCTGGTGCACGTGGTGCAGTATGGGGTATAGATGGAGGCTGGGGCTGGATGGTACTCTGGAGACGATGGTCTTCACGAACCGCATCGAGACTAGTGGAGCTAAGAGATTGGGCGGCCCTCAGTGCCTGTACATGTGCTGCGTCTGTACCAACCGTAAGGGCATCCTCTGCTAGCCGGTGAATCTGTACAAGTGTATGCTCCTGTTAATGTAAATAACAGTTACATTAGCACAATATCATAATTGAAAATGTAAATAATGCTTATATTCACAGATGCAGTTAACTATTATCTTACCAATATCTCAACAATGCTAGCCATAGGCTGAAATCCAATACGTGGCCTATCTAATGGTGGTCCAATCAATCGTCTAGTGATACGACTATACCAATCCATGTACCTACGAATACTCAAATCAGTCTCAGATGCATGTGCCTCCCCCATAATGAGATGATCTCGCCGATGGCTCCAGACATCAACACTAGTCTGATGGACGTGTCTCCAATCATAACCACCCCTGCCGCGGCGATCTGTAGCATGCAGAGCTGATCCAGTGTCGCATGGCTCCGGTATGATCTGTCGCAATCCGAACTGTCGCATGACACGATCAGGAAAATGCCACTCCACAACTGCAAAGCATATCAGTGGGGCACGCGTCATCCATACATCTCTCCCAACAAAGCAGTAATCCGGTAAGTCTGCTATGACCTCTGCAGTATATGACATCCACACCATCTACAACAAAAAAAAAGTAATATAAATTTTAGTATAAACTTGTTTGTCATTATATTGTAATCGACGTTTGTGTACAGTTTCAACCTGCTCATCGCGCATCTGGTCTAGCTGATCTCTGTAATGTCTGAGGACGTGTCTAGGGCTGTGTACATAAGATGTCATACGCACATTCCACCTACAAATTAAAACATTTCATTTCGATCAATAATTAAAAATTACTTAAGTACGGGCAACTTGTAATTCGACATTACACACCTACAACCCAACGGTCCCCTAGGTAATGGCTCATGATGCTCAGCAATTTCCTCAGCCGCAGCGGGTACATCTGGCGGGGCATCTGGTATATCTGCCGCGGCTGCCTGATGCGGAAGTACTCTCTCTGGACGGATATGCGTAAGTCGCTCCCATGCCCATAACTATTCAATGTAATGTAACATAATTTTTAATTGTCCTCCACCGTAACATACATTTTTCTTGCATGTAAATGTAACAATACTTGTAAGATAAGTAGCGGTCCTCCAATGTCGGATGTGTCTGGGGCAGTGGCACGACACATCTCACGATATAAGCACGCTAGCGCAGCACTACCCCAACTCAGCCTCCCAGTAGCATCTAGATCCTCAAGATGCTGTAAGTACATAAGCCCAACCTTGTTCATGGACTTGTTTGAAAAAATGTAAGCCCCTATGAGAAGCAAAATGTAGACATAGGCATATCGATCAATGGTGATCGCATCAGCATCTGCGCGAAGTGGCTCGGCTAAAATAGCAGCCAAAGCGGTAATCTTGAGTCGAGATCCATAGAAAGCAGTGTCTGGTGGTCTAATGCCTAGATGCAGGTCACAATAATCCTGCCACTCCAGCACGGTACGATGTGTGTCAACACCTGTCACTGCATCACCGTCAATCGGGAGTCCAGAAAGTAGTGCCATGTCCTGCAACGTCACCGTCGCCTCGCCAATGGGTAAATGAAATGTATGCGTCTCCACCCTCCACCGCTCAACTAGCGTAGTGATCAAATGGTGGTCAAGCTGTATATACCCAATACTGTGTATCCCATAAAAGCCGGCAGTGAATACACGTCTCAAGACCTTAGCATCGGGACGTCGCAAGCGTCGCATAGTCGCCTCAGCACGACAACACTTCAAAGGTGCCTTTAACAATTTCATACGTCATATACAAATAAAATTTTAGTTAAAAGTTGAATATTTGTTGTGTAGGCAGTAAATTACGTGTCTGTCCATCCCATATCTGTGTGGAACGATGTCGTGACTGGAAGTATAATACTGCGGGGTCAACTGGTCCCGGGTGAACTAAGTCACGCGCCTGATGACGTTCCATACCTTAAGTTGAGTAAATTACAGTGCAGTAAGAGATTGTCATTACACCAATAACCATTTACATAAATTGTGTTGTATACTATTTCAAAATTTTAAAAACATCAAATAATTACACGTACATCTGCAAATTAAAGAGTGTTTTTTTTATTCTTCATTAGACATATAATCATCTAATATGTACTATTCATTATTTAATACATTATAACGCTCTACAGTTGATATGTCTCGTGCATATACATTTTGTACCATGTCCGTTGCAAGTTGAACCATATAATATCGCCACCTTCGAACCAACATTCTATTATTCTCCTTCCGCACTTGATTAACTGCATATTCGTAATCTTGTTTGTTCCTCATTTGCATCAAAAGAGATCTTCGGCGTGGCACGGGTATACCAATTACTCTTAACTCAGTGCTTAAATCGTTTGATTCAGTTGCACGAAATGCCCATTCTCGTCTGAGTCCAGCATAATACTCTTTTGGGTCTGTATATTTCTCAGTTTTGTAATCATCGTTTCGCTCTGTCAATAGTCAAACCCTATGCTATTGGCGATTGTTTGGTAGTACTAGTCCTCGGGATCCAGACATGGCTTTGTTGATTTAACTATCTGCAACAACTACAAAATATGATAATAGGCAGAATATAACGAACAACGATGTTATTACATAAACTCAAACACTACATTTTCAGCATTACAAAATTAGAACTTAGTTATTCAGCTAAGCATATTTCATTTATTACAACAACACTGTACATTACCATTAACTGTCACTGACCCCTACACACATCTTGTGCATTTCTTGATGGGCACGTGCGTCGATCGTGGCCTGGTTGACCACACAATCTGCATTGATATGTACTACGGCCTTGCCGTAGGTCCATTTCATTTCGTATGCGAGTTGATTGGAGACGACCCTTTGTGCGTAGTAGATTTGGATTATGACATACTTTGGGACCAGTGCACGTATCCCAATAGTCTGCATGCTGCAATTAATGAAATTCATTGGTCCAAGTAGCATCATGGGCAGCCACTGTGTATATAGGATCAACATACTGCCACGGGTCTAAATGCCTCTTTGAAAAAAGCGTCATCGCATGAGAGCATGACATTTTATATGTGTTCCACTTTCCACATGAACATGTGCGGTCTGAAATATTTAGTACCTGTGCATTACCCTTTTTGGTGACCACATATGCCTCACCGGTGGTTCGGCTGAATGTGATAACATTTTGACCGGCTGCTTTTATTGAAACATAGGACAGCTTCTCCACAGCGTGAGGTGTGAACGCGCACCCACTATCTGACGTCGATCCACGCCTTTCATTGAAATACTTAACGACCTTGTAAAATATTGTTTCAACGCATGACGTGACCGGTAAATGTCTTGCCTTTTTTAAGACAAAGTTGAGCACCTCAGAAATGTTGGTTGGCATTACTCCATAACGTATTCCACCATCATGTGCAAGTGTCCACTGCTCTGTTGGTATCTGCTCAAGCCATCGAACTGCGGATGGGTTGATTTCGTTGATTTTCGCAATAATCTTGTCATACTTGCGGATTTGATGTGCAGAACCAGCATCCCATACTAGACGTTTAAGGTAAGAGTTATGAAACTTACTGTTGAAGTTACTACGGACATGGCGTAAACAATATCGATGGTATGCATACGGTCTTTGTCATCCGGACCCATGAGCAGCCACTGATTGAATTATCCCTTGATGGCGGTCAGATAGAAGACATATGTCTGGACGGTCACCGACAACATCATGTCTAAGTCTCCGCATAAACCAACCCCATGTATCTATGCTTTCTTCATCGACTATTGCAAAGGCAAGAAGAAAAATCTGATGATTTCCATCTAGGCCCATAGCAATTAACAGCTTACCCTTGTACTTCCCGTATAGGAATGTGGCATCGATACTTATAACTGGACGACAGTGTCGAAAACCGTCAATACACTGTTTAAATGCCCAAAAGACTCTGTCAAATTCAGCCGTCCCATTTCCCATGTCGGCCACCTGCCATCTGACTATTGTGCCATGGTTATACTTTTGCAGTGCAGCAAGAAATTTCGGCAAAATAGAATATGATTCATCTCAATCACCAAAAATCATTGTTAGCCCTGTTTGTTTTGCTTTCCATGCTTTCCGATACGATATATCGTACTTGTACACAGTGACAATGTGTTTGATTATCAGAATAACCTTTAGAGATGGATATGCACTCACAAGGTCTTTTATTCGGCGTGTAACGAATTGAGAATCTAATTGCACATGGTCCTGGGCGGCTGAAACATGCAGACACGTGTGTGGGCCATCATATTTTGTAATTTGAAACATCCCGTGCGTTTTCTTTTGACAAGCACGAAGCCTCCACTTGCAACCTGTGTGGTATTTTCTACACCGCACAACTAGTAATTTTTTTTTCACTCTCAACAACCTCGAATTGGACATGATTGCTGATTGAATAAATCTTCACTGCATCTTGCAATTCTGCTTTACTCTTGAAGATCAGGCCTATGGATAACTCAAGTCGATCAGCATCCCACAATAGAGGTTTTGTTTGATTGTTAGGGTCAAACAATTGGGAATGTTCATCATTGATGAAGTACGCGGACGATGGCTCATGCATACTCATTGACCATTGGATATATGGCCCATAATCATTGACCATTGGCTGAGGAAACTGTTGGATGTTCTCGGCCTGTATGTACAAGTCAATACTATTCAATGATTGGTTCTCAAATACAGCATCCAACATCCCCGCCACCCCGTCATCATTTTTAATTTCAAAATCTACATACTGTTGCATGTCATCCCCCAAAAATGATGGGAACCGACAGATTAGTTGTAGTCGTGATGTTGAACTGTCCATCATTTTTGGGGGATCGCATGCAACAGTACGTAGATTTTGAAATTAAAAATGAAGACGGGGTGGCGGCGATGTTGGATGCTGTATTTGAGAACCAATCATTGAATAGTATTGACTTGTACATACAGGCCGAGAACATCCAACAGTTTCCTCAGCCAATGGTCAATGATTATGGGTCATATATCCAATTGCTTACACAAGAGAGCATTAATCCATGTCCCAGTGACCAGACATTAGTTAACTCTTACTATGTTGAAGGGAGTAGTCAATATGCGCATGGGTTTATGGATGACGATATGTTTGCAGCAGAGTTGAATTCGGGGTATGGAATTCAGGAGGCTGAGCCGTATGTCCCAGAATTGCATATAGGGCCTAGTACGCAGACGTCGATGTTTTTGGGATACACCACAGCTTCTTCGAATGGTGGTATCCAATCTCATACTGAAACCAAGACTGATGTCATTCGAAATCTGGTTCAGTTAGACGGTGATGTCTTGGCGAACAATGGAATGTGTGCAGTTGATCGTGCGGAAGCCACATACGATGATGATGAGGAGATTACATTGCTGGACGATGTGGACAACATTAATGATGATGGTGACGTACATGGCCCATCAGTTATTGTGGAAGACACTAATCGTATGCATGAGTCATCGTCCGCGTACTTCATCAATGATGAACATTCCCAATTGTTTGACCCTCACAATCAAACAAGAACTCTATTGTGGGATGCTGGTCGACCTGAGTTATCCATAGGCCTGATCTTCAAGGGTAAAGCAGAATTGCAAGATGCAGTGAAGATTTATTCAATCAGCAATCATGTCCAATTCGAGGCTGTTGAGAGTGAAAAAAAGCTACTGGTTGTGCCGTGTAGAAAATACCACACAGGTTGCAAGTGGAGACTTCGTGCTTGTCAAAAGAAAATGCACGGGATGTTTCAAATTACAAAATATGATGGCCCACACACGTGTCTGCATGTTTCAGCCGCCCAGGACCATGTGCAATTAGATTCTCAATTCGTTACACGCCGAATAAAAGACCTTGTGCGTGCATATCCATCTCTAAATGTTATTCTGATAATCAAACACATTGTCACTGTGTACAAGTACGATATATCGTATCGGAAAGCATGGAAAGCAAAACAAACAGGGCTAGCAATGATTTTTGGTGATTGGGATGAATCATATTCTATTTTGCCGAAATTCCTTGTTGCACTGCAAAAGTATAACCATGGCACAATAGTCAGATGGCAGGTGGACGACATGGGAAATGGGACGGCTGAATTTGACAGAGTCTTTTGGGCATTTAAACCGTATATTGACGGTTTTCGACACTGTCGTACAGTTATAAGTATCGATGCCACATTCCTATACGGGAAGTACAAGGGTAAGCTGTTAATTGCTACGGGCCTAGATGGAAATCATCATATTTTTCCTCTTGCCTTTGCAATAGTCGATGAGGAAAGCATAAATACATGGGGTTGGTTTATGCGGAGACTTAGACATGATGTTGTCGGTGACCGTCCAGACATATGTCTTCTATCTGACCGCCATCAAGGGATAATTCAATCAGTGGCTGCTCATGGGTCCGGATGGCAAAGACCGTATGCATACCATCGATATTGCTTACGCCATGTCCGTAGTAACTTCAACAGTAAGTTTCATAACTCTTACCTTAAACGTCTAGTATGGGATGCTGGTTCTGCACATCAAATCCGCAAGTATGACAAGATTATTGCGAAAATCAACGAAATCAACCCATCCGCAGTTCGATGGCTTGAGCAGACACCAACAGAGCAGTGGACACTTGCACATGATGGTGGAAGACGTTATGGAGTAATGACAACCAACATTTCTGAGGTGCTCAACTTTGTCTTAAAAAAGGCAAGACATTTACCGGTCACGTCATGCGTTGAAACAATATTTTACAAGGTCGTTAAGTATTTCAGACCGCACATGTTCATGTGGAAAGTGGAACACATATAAAATGTCATGCTCTCATGCGATGGCGCTTTTTTCAAAGAGGCATTTAGACCCGTGGCAGTATGTTGATCCTATATACACAGTGGCTGCCCATGATGCTACTTGGGCCAATGAATTTCATCAATTGCAGCATGCAGACTATTGGGATACGTGCACTGGTCCCAAAGTATGTCCTAATCCAAATCTACTACGCACAAAGGGTCGTCCCCAATCAACTCGCATGCGAAATGAAATGGACCTACGACAAGGCCGTAGTACGTATCAATGCAGATTGTGTGGTCAACCAGGCCACGATCGACGCACGTGCCCATCAAGAAATGCACAAGATGTGTGTAGGGGTCAGTGACAGTTAATGGTAATGTAAAGTGTTGTTGTAATAAATGAAATATGCTTAGCCGAATAACTAAGTTCTAATTTTGTAATGCTGAAAATGTAGTGTTTGGGTTTATGTAATAACATCGTTGTTCGTTATATTCTGCCTATTATCATATTTTGTAGTTGTCGCAGATAGTTAAATCAACAAAGCCATGTCTGGATCCCGAGAACTACTACTACCAAACAATCGCCAACAGCATAGGGTTTGACTATTGACAGAGCGAAACGATGATTACAAAACTGAGAAATATACAGACCCAAAAGAGTATTATGCTGGACTCAGACGAGAATGGGCATTTCGTGCAACTGAATCAAACGATTTAAGCACTGAGTTAAGAGTAATTGGTATACCCGTGCCACGCCGAAGATCTCTTTTGATGCAAAGGAGGAACAAACAAGATTACGAATATGCAGTTAATCAAGTGCGGAAGGAGAATAATAGAATGTTGGTTCGAAGGTGGCGATATTATATGGTTCAACTTGCAACGGACATGGTACAAAATGTATATGCACGAGACATATCAACTGTAGAGCGTGATAATGTATTAAATAATGAACAGTACATATCAGATGATTATATGTCTAATGAAGAATAAAAAAGACACTCTTTAATTTGCAGATGTACGTGTAATTATTTGATGTTTTTAAAATTTTGAAATAGTATACAACGTAATTTATGTAAATGGTTATTGGTGTAATGACAATCTCTTACTGCACTGTAATTTACTCAACTTAAGGTATGGAACGTCATCAGGCGCGTGACTTAGTTCACCCGGGACCAGTTGACCCCGCAGTATAATATTTCCAGTCACGACATCGTTCCACACAGATATGGGATGGACAGACACGTAATTTACTGTCTACACAACAAATATTCAACTTTTAACTAAAATTTTATTTGTATATGACGTTATGAAATTGTTAAAGGCACCTTTGAAGTGTTGTCGTGCTGAGGCGACTATGCGACGCTTGCGACGTCCCGATGCTAGGGTCTTGAGACGTGTATTCACTGCCGGCTTTTATGGGATACACAGTATTGGGTATATACAGCTTGACCACCATTTGATCAGTGCGCTAGTTGAGCGGTGGAGGGTGGAGACGCATACATTTCACTTACCCATTGGCGAGGCGACGGTGACGTTGCAGGACATGGCACTACTTTCTGGACTCCCGATTGACGGTGATGCAGTGACAGGTGTTGACACACATCGTACCGTGCTGGAGTGGCAGGATTATTGTGACCTGCATCTAGGCATTAGACCACCAGACACTGCTTTCTATGGATCTCGACTCAAGATTACCGCTTTGGCTACTATTTTAGCCAAGCCACTTCGCGCAGATGCTGATGCGATCACCATTGATCGATATGTCTGTGCCTACATTTTGCTTCTCATAGGGGCTTACATTTTTTCAGACAAGTCCATGAACAAGGTTGGGCTTATGTACTTACAGCATCTTGAGGATCTAGATGCTACTGGGAGGCTGAGTTGGGGTAGTGCTGCGCTAGCGTGCTTATATCGTGAGATGTGTCGTGCCACTGCCCCAGACACATCCGACATTGGAGGACCGCTACTTATCTTACAAGTATTGTTACATTTACATGCAAGAAAAATGTATGTTACGGTGGAGGACAATTAAAAATTATGTTACATTACATTGAATAGTTATGGCCATGGGAGCGACTTACGCATATCCGTCCAGAGAGAGTACTTCCGCATCAGGCAGCCGCGGCAGATATACCAGATGCCCCGCCAGATGTACCCGCTGCGACTGAGGAGATTGCTGAGCATCATGAGCCATTACCTAGGGGACCGTTGGGTTGTAGGTGTGTAATGTCGAATTACAAGTTGCCCGTACTTAAGTAATTTTTAATTATTGATCGAAATGAAATGTTTTAATTTGTAGGTGGAATGTGCGTATGACATCTTATGTACACAGCCCTAGACACGTCCTCAGACATTACAGAGATCAGCTAGACCAGATGCGCGATGAGCAGGTTGAAACTGTACACAAACGTCGATTACAATATAATGACAAACAAGTTTATACTAAAATTTATATTACTTTTTTTTTGTTGTAGCTGGTGTGGATGTCATATACTGCAGAGGTCATAGCAGACTTACCGGATTATTGCTTTGTTGGGAGAAATGTATGGATGACGCGTGCCCCACTGATATGCTTTGCAGTTGTGGAGTGGCATTTTCCTAATCGTGTCATGCGACAGTTCGGATTGCGACAGATCATACCGGAGCCATGCGACACTGGATCAGCTCTGCATGCTACAGATCGCCGCGGCAGGGGTGGTTATGATTGGAGACACGTCCATCAGACTAGTGTTGATGTCTGGAGCCATCGGCGAGATCATCTCATTATGAGGGAGGCACATGCATCTGAGACTGATTTGAGTATTCGTAGGTACATGGATTGGTATAGTCGTATCACTAGACGATTGATTGGACCACCATTAGATAGGCCACGTATTGGATTTCAGCCTATGGCTAGCATTGTTGAGATATTGGTAAGATAATAGTTAACTGCATCTGTGAATATAAGCATTATTTACATTTTCAATTATGATATTGTGCTAGCATACACTTGTACAGATTCACCGGCTAGCAGAGGATGCCCTTACGGTTGGTACAGACGCAGCACATGTACAGGCACTGAGAGCCGCCCAATCTCTTAGCTCCACTAGTCTCGATGCGGTTCGTGAAGACCATCGTCTCTAGATTACCATCCAGCCCCAGCCTCCACCTATACCCCATACTGCACCACGTGCACCAGCGGATGTACCTACGCGGCCTCAAGGTATTGTTATACGACGACCCAGACCTACACGTCACCGACCAGAAGTACGTGTAGATGCCGATCTCGACACTAGACTAGACACGAGTGTACCCGAGCCTATAGCATCACCTACTGCACCTCATTATCCACATACACCGTCCATATTACGTGCAGAGCCACCGTCCACGTCGAGTCTCCCCCATACATCACCACATACTGCACCCCATCCACCACCATTGACCGATACATCTGTGTCATCTGAGTATACCCCAGTGCATGTTTCACCTTTAGCAAGACCAACCACATACACATCAGGTGGTTCTGGAGTTATATTGTCCAGCCAGCCTATCTGTCACGATACATTGATGACATCACCTCTGACACATGTGCATATTTCACAGCCATTAGATGATGTCTCGCAGGGTGATGCTACGACTCCTGCAGTTGTACATAGGTTACATCATCGAGCTATGACTCCACTTGCCCATATTATTTCACTAGTTCGAGCTCGAGGTGGTAGATTTCGAGGTGTTAGAGGCTGGGCTGGTAGAGGACGAGGTGGTCGAGGTAGAGGCAGAGGCGGAGATACTATTCCTGTCCGAGATCCGGTGTCACAGGTCATTGATGGGGAGCCTTAACATTTAGAAGAACGGCGGCCGAAACGGCTGAGGAAGAAGCCGTCTTGTGGGACTTAGTTTTACACTGTTGTATCATTTTTTGAATTCTATAATCACATGTATGTAAATTTAGTATTTTGTATCTATCATTGTTGGTTGTTTGGTGGAGTGTTTCTGGTTGTGCAGTGCACCGTCTGTGTTGTTGTGCTTGGGTGTTGGTGGTGGTGGTTGTGGTGCGTATGAGATTGTGGTTGACTTTGTTGTTGTATTGATATTGTGCATACAGGGCAATTTTAATTTTGGTATGACATAGATTTAAGGGAAACTCTGCCGAAATTTTTTAAAAATACATTTACTTTCTATTGTTCAACACTTCAATTGTTATGATAAGATAAGATAAAAAACAATACATTATATTGTATAACTGCACATTGACAGTACAGCTAAACAAGAACAACACAATACTACAAACATATAAGCATGTCTATAACAAACAACACACATTATTACAAGCCGATGATGATAATCAAACATATGCATAACTGGATATTCATGAATGCATCTTCATCATGGGAAACTTTCTTCGTCCGACATTTCAACGTCCGAAACACATCCTGCTTCTGTTGCCAACTGTAAGCACAAACGTGCTTCGTCAATCAAACCTTCTGCAGCACGATCACCTGCGATGCGGCGGAGGTTGTACCGAGATTGACGTATTGTCATACGGTTGTTTTCACCTCGCATACGCCACAATGCGGCTTCCAACTGTTGTTGTGTGTCAATGGGCATATTAATGGCAATTTGTCGCGGCCTCCTTATGTTGGAAATGCGTAAATCTTCACTTAGAACTTCTCTCTCATTCAAACGATATTGTCATTCCTCCCTCATTCTTGTCACTGAACTCTGTGAGAAACGTAAACGAGGATTTACTGGATAGAAGAATTAATCCTCTAATGCCCAATGATAACCCATACTTTCAAACACCATGCGTAGACTGTAACTCTTGCTTGCACTTGGTAAGTATGTGAATAGGGCAACACAAACAATGAATTTATAGTGCTATTGTAACGGTAGTCTTGGTCATTGTTTTGCCAACTTTGGGAAAAAAAAAAAAGGGTTTATTTAATTAAAGGTTCAACAGTTTTGATTTGTCCCATCACTGAACGATGCACATGCCTATCAGTGTTAAGTCGTCAGTTCTGATTTCACACAACACTACTTTAACGTACTAACAGTGTTATGTCATCAGTATCAGATTTGTCATAACACTGTATCATTGTCTAGTCGCTATCATTGTTTACTTCTTAATGTATGTACACTGAAATATTTTACACAACACTGTTAGTACGTTGGTCACAGTTTTATGTCATCAACCGACTCATTTATCACAACATTGTTTCATTGTCTAGTCGCTATCATTGTTTACCTCTCAATGTATGTTCACTGCAATATTTTATTACTCAGTTCAATTACTCAAATATTTAAATAAGTTACATTTATGTTTACATACAGATACATAACTGCAGTGTAAACCCTACATACCCACATCTATGTCATCAACAATTGGGTCTCCAACCCAAACAAACGATGACTCATTCTCAATCAACCACTGCTATCATGATACATTTTCTTCATTCAGTTCACCAGAACCCGGTAATTACACAGATCCCCATGGAGTAACATGGTATGGCAACTTGCGTTTCTTTAAGAATGAACCAATCAATATTCATAACCCATTTACCGAAGTCGGTCATGTGATGATTGAACCTGCAACCTTTGTTCCGCCTCTAGAGTTTTATTATCACCTACCGGGGCCAAGTTGGTTGAAATCTTATTTCAAGCGCTGTGAGCTTGAAGTATACTGTCGTTGACATGGATTACGCGTGCCACAAGCACGTTCAGCTGAAATGTATGTGGAATGGTGCACAGATAACTACAATGGTATAAATGAAAGACTAACTCTTGAGAATGATCAGATGGAACGACGTCTAAATAGATTCCACCTTATTACAAAGGCAAAGATTGAACATTCACACCCTGAAGAGACTATTAATACAATACTGTCTGATCCATCCTTGACATCTGACAATGAACTTTCTGATTTTGAAGAATCAACTGATGATGATCATTATGAAAAATTTCTTCCTATTACTCTTTGCTTACATGGCACACCACTATGTTGTCGGCAATATTATCACTGTTATAAATATTCTAACTAAAATGTCAGTATTCTTTCGTTTTAAATAAAATCTTACAGTTCAATTTCAGTACAAGACTTAAATAAAAATTACTTTGAATGTTTATTTTTTAATGTTTTATCGCCAAAAAAAAAAAAATTCTCTTTCCCCCGAAATTAGGGTTTCTTGCTTGGATTTTGGGGGTACGATTGATATTCTCTTTTTTTTTTGGAAGGGATACGATGGGTATCTTATTTGTAAATTAAAAAAGGTGATCTAATTAGTTTTATTATTTTTTGTTTAATATGGGGAGGTTAGGACATTTTCACTTTTGGGGCTAACGTATACAAATAAATACTCTCAAGCTCAAGCGGTAGTTAACTCATTTTTTAATGTTTTTTTTTTTCATATTGAGTGGAGCAGTAATGTAATTCGAATTCAATACCTCCGCTTTTATTAAAAAGCGGTTCTGTTAATTCCGCTTTTTAATAAAAGCGGATTTACTGATTCCGATTTCAATGGGCACCAGTGGTTAGAAGAAGCAGCAGAAAGCGGAATCATTACCTCCACTTTTACTAAAAAGCGGTTCTGTTAATTCCGCTTTTTATTAAAAGCGGAGGTATTGACTCCGATTTCAATGAGCGCACAGTGGTTAGAATAAACCCAGAAAGCGGAATCATTACCTCCACTTTTATTAAAAAGCGGTTCTGTTAATTTCGCTTTTTAATAAAAGCGGAGGTACTGACTCCGATTTCAATGAGTGCCACACTGGTTAGCCTACACCAGAAAGCGGTATCATTGAGTTCGCTTTTAGGATGAATTCGTACTCAACAAATCCGCTTTCAATGTGAAAACGTATATTTTGATTCCGCTTTCATGAGAAGTCGGATTTGTTGAGTCCGCTTTTAAAAACTGCCGTAGAATGGTAAATAAGTTCAAAACGACTGTATTCTGGTAATTAAGTTTTAAATCAGCCCTACATTGGTAATAGACTAAGAGAAAAGGTGAGTTTTTGGAGAGAGGGATTTGACAGTAGCACCATATTACTAATGCCACCATCAACTATAAGCACAACCCCCTAACTATAGCCATTAACCAACACAATCACCACCCATAGCAGAACCCATTACCCATTATCATGACTGTTTTACAGAGTTACACCAGCAATCCAACACCACCATGATAGACCCACCAAACCACATAATTGACGCAACCCATTACCCTTCTGAGGCATTTTGTTGAACTGCTTGAGACCCATATTAGTAATGCCACTTCAACAATGGCATGTTGTTATTCTGAGAGAGAGTGTGAGAGAGAGAGGGAAAGAGAGAGTGAGAAAAAGAGAGATGGGAGTTAATATTGCATTCGAAGAATATCATCCACCCCACCTTGCTATTCCGAGTACTGTGGCGGTGGTAGTGGAGAGAGAGAGAGAGAGGGAGAGAATACACAATTTTAAAACTTTCAGGAAAATTAATTGTATAACCATCAAATAAATTCATAAAGCAAAAAATGGAAGCCACAACCCATCTCACAGTCGGTGCAAAAAAAAAAAAGGGGAAGAAAACAGCTATGAAAAATAAAAAGGGAAAAGGGACATACCTAAAAAACGGAACCAGATCACAACGACGAAGTAGGCCAAGCACAACATGCAATTGAAGAAGATGAGGGCTTTATATAGGTGAAGAATAGCATCACTTTTCTCCTCGGAACTGTGAATTGCATTGAAATGGTAAATAATCTCTTGCAATTTCATCCATAACCTCCTTTTCCAACCTTTGCAGAGTTGGTCAGTAGCTATGTTACCCCCTTTTTCAGAGATTCCCATCTGAAGTCTGCGATTGGGGTCAAGATTGGGATAGACGAAATGGGGGAAATGGGTTTAACGGGGTAGAAATGTCTTCTTCTTTGGAAAGCCGGTTTGGCCCCTTTGAAACCCCCCTCCCCCTGGTTTGCTGAAGCCCACGTTGAAGAGTTTAAGCAGTCGAGCCAAGTTCGGGCAGAGAATGCAGTCCAGCCTTCAATTTTTGCTTCCAAACAAGGCTATATCTAGTGGATTGGACTATTGTTTCTTAACACCACCACCCCCCCCCCCCCTTATATGCCTGCCCAAACCCTTTAAACCAATGTTATCAGAATCGGACCGGTCATCGAACCGGCAAGAGGATTGGGTCAATGGTTCACTGGTTCAACCGTTAGGTCAACTGGTCGGACCGGTCATATAATAAAAAAATATATATATAATAATTATAAAACATAATAATTTAGCTAAAAAATGTCTAAAATACATACAATTTGCCATAAAATTTATAAAGTTAAGTAAAAGAAACACCTGTACCAAATATCAAAATCCAAATATCAAAACACCTGACCATTGAACTAAAAAAAAAAAATTATAACTTGACCTTAAAACGTTGTAATTTTCGATACTGTTGTACATCCCTTAGTATTATAGTCTTCTACTTTTCTTTGAATGGTTATCCTAACAATTAAGGCCAATGTAAAAAAGTAGCCTAAATTCCGGGGACTTTAGTGTAATTTACACGTAAATTAATCAAATAAAAAAATCTTGGAGAGAGGAGAGAGATGATCACGTCATCTCTTCGACCTTGGGACAGTAAAACCCAGAATTCATCACAAATGTAGAGAGAGAGAGAAATCTACAGTCAATTACGTAAAGCAGTTCAATTCCTTAATGGGTTTTTTCAGCATACTACAAGAAGAACACCAAATAGACCAGGATATACAGAGAAATCTGTGACTAGTAGCAAAATTTATGTAGAGAATGATATGTTTAGTCACATGTATACATCATATCTACTGCTTTGATTTGTTCTGATTGGAGCTTCTTAGCAGAAACAACAACCAGATCGCAAAGTAGAGACAGAAAGCAGAAAACAATGGTTGCCTGAGTGCCGCCTGAGCAGTGAGCAGCACTGATCGCTGCCTCCCTTTAGCTGGTGAGACGAGGAGCACTGATCGAAGACTTCAAACCGGCCGGTTTTAAAAAACCGTCCAGTTCCCAGTTTTCTCCAAAAATCGGCCGGTTTAGCGGTTTTTATCCGGTTCTCTTCCTTATGCGGTTTAATTATCTAACCAGACTGGCTAAGGTTCCAGTTCACGGTTGAACCGGTCCAATCGGCCGGTCCGATCCGGTTCTGATAACACTGCTTTAAACAAACAGACCATTGGTGAAATATGCAAAAGGTAAGCAAAAAACCATGGAGCATATTTTGTAAGCTAATTGATATAGTAGGGATTCCGAGAGTTTTGCCAATCGTTCAATTAGGAAAATTTTGAACATCTTATTTTATTTTATTTCTTAATCTAATTAGGAATTTTCTTTTCTTTTTTATTTTCTAATTTAATTAGGAATTTTCTTTTCTTTTTTATTTTCTAATTTAATTAGGATTCTTATTTATTTGATTTTATAGTTGAATTAGGACTCTACTATTATAAATATCCAACTATGTAACCTATAGAGGGAGCTGATTAGCACAAAATATTGCATATCATGTATCTCTTTGCACCATTTTATACTTGTTTTTGTGGTGAAAATGAGAGAAAATGCATCTAATCTAACAATTAATGGAGTTTTGTGTGATTGTAGGTAATGAGTGGGTAATGGCGTGTGTTAAGCTTCCAAAATAGTGCTTAAAAACAACGGAGAAGAAGGGGAGGCTTAACGGGTGGCTCAGAAGGTCAAGAAACCAAGAAAATGGCAAATCAAGTGAAAACCTACCAGAAGGTTTTGTACACTGGAAATCTTCTACTGTTGCCTCTGCCAAAACCTACCGGTAGGTTTTGCCTACTGGAAAAAACCTACCGATAGGTTTTGTTATCATTCTACCCGTAGGTTTTGCGCAGAAACGCCAGAAGCCTGCAATTCAGATTCTACCTACTTAGGGGGCCCACCTCTACTTCTCCCACACATGCCTTGACACATTCTACATGCAAGCATACCCTCTTACACCTAACATCTGATTTTGGAAGGAAAAGCAGGGAAGAAGAAGAGAGAGAAAGATAGAGGTTGGTCAAGGCATGGGGAGGGTGCAGGCATGCCCTGACCTTGCTTGTGTAGGTGTCCAATCCTCCCCCAATCATGCAATGTCTGCTCTCACAGACCATAGGGGCCATGGAAAAATTTGGACAAAGATACTACACCATTATTCGGCTAGACATATAGTTTTAGGGAGAGAAGCTCAAGGAAGAAGATGAAGTTAGAGAGAGAAAGCTGGATTTTCATATTTCTTTACCATTTTCAGTGTTGTAAGCTTTAAACTACTTGTAATATTTTCCATTTTCACTTTAAACTCTTTCATTTAAGTTGTATGCAAGTTTAGCTAGTTGTTTTTAGCATTTCAATTTCTACATTTGGGTATTTGCTTTCAATATTTGTATTTTGGTCATGAATGCTAGTTCACCTGTAGTTTAACTATTTTCTTTCATTAATACAAGTTCCATGCTCCATTTCTCTACCATGTTTCTTTACTTTGTGTTGGGATTTCCTTTTATTATGAGTAGCTAAGCCTTTAGTTGGCTAATCCAAGGGAGATTTCCTCTTGGGTATGCTAAATCAACTCTCTTCCATTCTTCCTCGTAGTGTAAAGTGTTTGGTTTGACTAGGTTGAGTGCGGACGTGGTTGTGAGTTCTTGATATAGCGCAGACTTGTCATGGGGTATGCTTGAGCCTACATCTCATATTAGTCCATCACTTCCTACGAATCAATCAAACGCCTAGACACCATTGGTTGAATGAATTGAGTTGATTTGACATTTCCATTGGAATGACCTTTTCAGATTAGCCAACCTTGTTTTATTACATTTTTATCAAAATCTCCACTCACCAAAACACAAACTTACAAGATTTTATACTTTTCATTTATTTACAAAAAAAATCATATTCACTACAATTCAACTGTCCTTTCCTGAGGAGATGACCTTGGAATACCCATTCCAAGTAAAAACCCGATAATTGCAAGTCTCTCTTCGCTTGGGGAGCACTTTTGTACTCATACACACATTTTGTTCATCCACATGGATGAATAAATTTCTATCAATTATGCATACAAACACATAGTGCATTTGTGTGCTAACAAATGCAAATGTAAATAAACAAGATGTACACGAGCAACTTGTTGACGCAGAAAACCCTCCTCAAAAAAACCCGTAGGGAACCACTCGGGGTTCATCAAAGCCTAATCCACTACTCTCAAATTCAATCTACAAGTACTTGAGTCTTATACATCAACCAATACTATGGTTAGATGATCCTTTCCTTCGTAGTTCCCTCCGCCGAAAGTCCCTCTCCCACGTCTTGTGTAACTTCACTTGAACTCCCCGCCGCACGGTTCATTTATGCCTCGAGTAATCATGGGCACGACAATGATTCCCGGTATGCACGCAACAATGGGTTTGGTTCAAACTATCAAGATCTTCAACACCAAATTGTGAGATTGGGTAGGATCTTTAGTGATAGCCTTAGGTCTTAGGAATCTAGGGTTGTAGTGGAAGCTCTCTAGGTAGAATATGAGTTTTTTTCTCTCAAAAGGCTTACAAGAGGCTTACCCTAGCTGAAGAAAAGACTCTTCCCCCCCTATTTATAAGTCCGAAATAAGGGTAATATTGGTCAATAGAAAACTCAAATTCGCGAACGACTACTCGATAAGTGGGAAGACGGTCAAAGGGTGGGAGTCACGAGAATGAAAATTGGATTCCAATCTTGGCCAAGGAGCACATACCGCTCGAGCTTATAGAGAGAGCCATGTGCTCTATCTGTGGTCTCTTCCCTTTTTTTTCTTTAAGTCATAAAGAGACCACTCTAGTGAAGACTAGCAAACATAGGGCAGTCTCTACTAGTTTTTAAAGCAAAAAACTTGTCTCTTGTGTACTAAAGGGTGTTGCTCAAGAGGGGTCCGCTAATGGCTCAAACTTTATTTTCAAAATAGAAAATGATCTAGAAAGTCTTTTCATTTAAAATCACCTAGGAGTCATATACAAATTAATTCCTAATTTCATTTTAACTCTAATCCTCCTAAGGTAATTAAACCAATGGATCATCTTAGATATCTAGGTCATTATCTTTGACCTAAGCTTGAAGGTACAATCAGAGTGTGAATGATACAATTTTGACGCTTGATCTCCTCCCTTCAATGACATTTTCGGATATTCAATCTTGATAGCATCATGACCATAAAATAGATTGAGATTTATAATGGATTCCACGAAATTAACCAATTACAAATGTATATCTAACAATCTCCCCCTTTGACAATTTCGTGACAAAATACATAAGTAAAAAATTAAGATTACAACCCACAAACCATTGAACAAAATAAATTATAAATCTAATCTTAACACTAATGCACATGTTCTAAATCTCTATCTTAGTGCAAGATCTACACCATAAGATATTGCTTAAAGATCATAGTCTTGCACATCACCACTCAAACCAAAATCTTGTGAAGATTATCATAAGTTAGAAAATTAAATAACACAATCACAAGTATGGTAAGCATCAACTTAAGCATAGGGTATATTTATGTATACATCATGCAAGTGCAAATATGTAACATGTTAAAAATTTAACTGCCACATATGCTTGAGAAACTATTGATATATCAATTTCAATCACATCAAGTTCTCCCCTTAGTTGGTGTTCATAAGTAAAATAACAAGTCAAAAATAAACAAATGTAAAATAGGTGGCTTCATGCCAAGTTTGTAAATGTACTCCCCTTGAGTATTTGTACAAGCTCTCACTTACTATTTTCACATGCAACATACCTAGTCTAGACAAGAGTAAATCTCCCTAATTACTCTCATAAGTACCTAAAATATTCTCCCCCATTTTTTCACAAATGTCAATCCAAGGATAACATATGACAAGCACAGTACAGAATCAAGTTACCTAACATATTCTTTTTTATTTGCTTTAAATGTCAACCCAATGACTGATAGAGTAGTATACTAAAAGTTTAATTTTTGTAGTGAAATTCATTTTATTAATTAATAAAAGTTTGTTCTTTTCATTTTATTGAGAATCTATATGGGCAAAATGTTTGTATTATATTTTATATATGATATGCATGTGTGTCTTATATTTTACATTGTAGATAATCTGGTGTGTAGAGTTCGACTTATGAACAGAAGACCAGATTAGCGAATCATTATATAATATGAGTATATGTTCACAATCGCAGATGGAATTGGACACGCCATCGGTATGATTGTAGTGTAATATTCTGGCATAGTCTGTCTTGACTATAGGAGATTGTTTGATGTCTCGGATTATTGCACTAGTATATTTTGTGTATTGAACAAACTCATGTTGAAGTTATTATCTTTTACTTATTTAATAAGATAATAAATACCTCATGATTATTATGATTGCTTATGCTCTTAATCCCTAAATATTTAATTGTCACATGTATATAATGTTTGTCACTTTAATTCATCAAAGAGTGAGATTCATATTGGGTCAATAAGCTCGATGAATTGGGAGACGATGTTATTTGTATGGTGAAAATTAATTATTAAAGGAAACCATGTCCTAGTATTTAAATGGGTTGATGATGTCCTCTTGAGTAAGCTCATAAGTTTTGTCCATGTCAAACCCTGCAAGTGGATTTAATTATCTGACATGACATATAAGTTGAGTGGTAAGGTCTCAAGGAATAAAAGAAGTCAATTAAATATAATTGTCAGTGATTTATTTAATTGATAGACATCTGTAATCTTAAACGTTGGGAGATTATTAAGCATATAATAATAAGGAGCTCGAATATAATTTTGAGATAAGGCCCAGAAGATCAATAATAAGTCTTTAGTGGACTGATTTATTATTAATGGGTTGTAGGATGTTTGTTCTGGGTTGAACATAGGAATCCTAAACCCATTGGGAGCTCGGTCCTTATTTCTCCTTAGGGTTTCTGTCGTAGTCTATATATAGACGTCAAGGTTTTTTATTTCAGCATCTTATCTTTACTCACGTTTTTTAGGGAGGCTGAAAGAGAGAGCAAGGATTCGGAGGTCTTGGCAGCCCACACTGCATCCGAATTCTGACGTTGGGGGATATACGACAGAAGGCCGCAAGGTTCGTCGAGCTGTAGTCGTTGTTCTGTTCTGCGTTCATGCTGAGACGGGATCAGTCCCGAGAAATCTCGAAGGTAAGCCCTAATTCCACCTTGTTGGGATTTTCGTTCCAACAATGACAACATATAACAAGTATGACATAGAATCAAGGTATAACAAGAAGGAATAAACAAAGACAAACTAGCTAAATCGTGCACATTAAGCAAGCAAATGATAAACACGACATATAACTCATAGTCAAGTATGATAAAGCATCAATAAATAGGACTTAGAGTATCGTCACAACAAATGAACATTAATTAAATAAGTAAAAGTCAAAAAAATGAAAAGTCAACAAAAACAAATAGAGTACTTTATCATCTCCAACTCAAACTCTCATATGGCCTAAAGCAAAAGTCTCTAAATTAGCTCAAGTGACTACATCATCTCCACCATCATCACCATTTCCCTATCACAGCTGCGTCTCCAGCTTGTCCTCGTTGATGAATCTTGCATTCTGTAGCTTATGCCTGAGGTACTATATCTCCTTGCGAATGTCCCTCTGATCTCTCACAATAGTAAGACATCCCTCCGTCCACATCATCTAGTCTGAGTGCCGTGAGGCTGTGCTGCTGATCAATACTACTCTGAATGTGACCTAAAGTTGTATTAACAATTGTCCACTAATCTAAAGTTGTAAGACCCCGTACTAGAATTAAATAAGAATAATATCATATTAATATTTCTCTTAGGATGAATAAAAGGATTGTAGAAACCTCGAATCATTGTTAAAATATTGATCATGAAGTTTGAGTTTTGGACGAACTGAATTTCGGGTCAAACTTAGTTTCGAAGGTGTGTAAGCTTGAGAAGGGTGATTAGGTAAGTTTCTAAATGATTTTAGGTCAAAATAATACCTCCCTTGAATCCGGAAGGTCGAGAAACCTTGAGAGAGGTAATATGAGGTGTATTAGAAGTTAGAAAGTATTTCGGAGTTAAACCGCATTTTAGAAAGAATTCGGGTAGGAAAGAATTTGACACTACCTTAGTATTTTAGCCATAACTTTTTAATTTGAACTCCGATTAAGTTGATGTTTGGACAGTAGAAACTAGACTTCTAGGGCTACAAAAGGGTATTTCATGAAAATTTTCTGAAGTTGGGACAAAAAGTTGCCACCATCCGGACGCTCCAAGCACAGTCTGAACGGTACTCCTTACCCAAAAACTTTATTTTTCATCAAAAACAGTGACTTTGATCCGTCCGGATGTCCAAGGACCGTTCGGACGCTACGCTAAAAATGACCCTGCTCAGTTTTAGGGTTTTTCTCCGTTTTCCATCATATAAATACCATAAGGACGTCCCTTTAACCATGTTTCATCAGTTTTCAACCCTAAACAACCCTAGAGAGCCAGAGAAAAGGGGAAAACACAAGATTCAAAAGGGATTCTTGCATTGAGATTGATTCAAACATGCTAGGGTTATCTTCAAACATCGAATTGAGGTAGAGAATTCTTCTTGAGTTCTTTCATTGAGACTTAGGGTATTATCTATATATGTTTTCAATCTTCTTGATAGTTATATAATAAATAATGAGTTCTTGGTTTCTTTATCATTGAAACATAGTTTTGAACAAAATATATGTTTGGGTTCAAAGAATACTTGTTCTTGAATTTCCAAAACCCTAGTTTTGCTAAATACATGTTTGGTTATAAAAAATACATGGATTCTTGATTTCTAAATTTCTATTCTTGATTAAATCAAGTTTTCATCTAATACTTGTTCTTGTTCCAAGAAATTATGAATTTTTCCCAAAACCCTAGAATTTTGAATATCAAAATTGTGAAGGTTTTCTTGATATGATCCATTGCATATTTTAATTCCTTTATTCTTGTAGTATATTGAGAATTTTACAATTGTGATACTTGAATTGTTAATGAAAATTGTGATTGATTAAGATTGTGGTTGTTGAGAAAGTTGTGGTTTCATCTCTTGTATGGTTTGTTGTGATGGACTTGAATTGCCTTCGAGAGTTGTCGTAGAGTGTTAGAGGTTAGTCTATCCCAGTGGGGGTGAGATGGTTGTCTAACACTTATAGTGGATTGTTGTTTGTGAGAGCAACCACTATTGTTCACGTAACTTCAAGGCTGAGGGATGGTATAACTTTCCTTGGAATGATTCGTCAATGCCGTGGGAGACGGTATACGCCCTTCGTAAAGTGATTTGTGATTTGGCCATGTGGGGAATGATTGAGATTGTGTGGTTGTGATAGGTGAATGAGGTAGAATCGTTGTGTAAATTCCTGAGAAGCAACCAACATACATGAAAATGGGGATGAACTAACATACATGAGAATATGGGATGATACTATTGAATTATTTATTGAATACTTTACTTTCTTGCATGTTTATTCTTATCATTGATTTACTGTATTCCGTACACTTGAGATTATTACAACTATCATGGTTTTACTCTCAAAATTTTGTATATGTTATTTTCCAAAAGGGACTTGCCTTTTTTATTGTTTTAAAACCTTATTGGGATTTGAGAGAGATTTCCTACGGGCTTTTGCTCACTCCCTACAACACATTACAGATTTTGGTAGCGAGGAGGATGTCGAGTTAGATGAGTAGGTTGATCTCGAGGCTGGAGAGGGTCAGTATGAGGATCCTGAAGTGGAGGCTTAGAGATGTTTTGTTTTAGTTCTGATTGTTGTATTTGGAGAGATTTTTGTGGAACAATATTTCAGTTAGTTTTATAATTCCGCTGCTAGATATTCTTTGGTTTTGAATTGTAAGTTGGAGAAGTTTTAATGTTTTGTTGGTTTTAGTATTTATTCTTTATCAGGTAGATGAAGGGTTTATTATCTAATAGTTATTTTTAGTTGTTCTCATGGTTGAATGGTTTGTAGATAGTAATGACGTCCAGGGTGGATTTTGGGGCGTTACAAAAGCAGCAGCAGTAGTAGGAGTCCTAGGGAGTGGTGTCTGTGAGGTGCAAGCTTGAGCGTGCCTCGGTGGTGGTGCACTAGATAGTTCTGGCTCAGAAGTGGTAGGAGCATGTAGCTTAGCCTCCATCTCATCTCCATCTGCCTCTGCCTCCATAGGGTCAAATGTGTAACGCACATGTGTTTCACTCTATCTCAGTGACTCTATAACACCCCAAAAATTCACATTTTATGGCATTAACTATCTATACAACATCCAACCAAGAGAGCATCTAAAACACTCATTAAATAATAAAACCATCCATCAATTAAACAAATAACTAAACTAATACAAATCAAACATAAATGAATCTTCGAAGTTACATCTGAAACCTAAGTAAAAGTCTTTCAACTAACTATTAAAAGGAATATACCAAAAACATTATTCCAATCAATCACAACTTAGAAATTTAAACTGAAGAAAATATATCTAGACATCTACTTCCGGATCCACGTCATGATCCGTCTGTGTATCCCAATCAACCTGCTCACCTAGAGATATGTCCTCCTCAAAACCAAAATCAAAAAAATATAATTATATCGTAGGATGAACACCAAGCCCAGTAGGAAAACCTTCTCAAACTCACACAAGGTGTAGAAATCAACTAAACATGTATACCTCACTTTGCAAATAATATATAAGGATTTGAAATAAAACAATGGCAATTGATAATATCTCAAGTTTACGGTAAGCATAATAAAGTTTATGAATAAATAAGATCAGCTCTCAAGCCATATATCAACATAATTCAACATATATGTCATGTACCCATTCAGGGTGACTACCATGAAACTATACATTGAGAATATCATGGCACACACACCCGAATCATCCCACCAATTCTCGAAAGGATACACCAGTTTCAATAAACACATATACCGACGCACCAGCATTGACGTAACTTCCCAAGAATAGTATATTAATCCTCTGCCTTGATTACTGTGAGCGAATATTATGAATTCTTGAATCTCGCAAGGAACCAAAAAATTTCACTACGAGTGATAGGAAAACTTCAAACCTCTCAAGATAAGAAAGTCATCTAAACACCCTACAATATTCGGCCGAATGCATCACATGTTCATCACACCCACCCAGACAATAGATAAGTTTCACAATTCTTTCATAAAATTCAACTATAATCAAGAATTATGGTTTCGTAACTTTTCAAAAGGAATAATTCAAGAAAACAGTGAGAAAGAATCCATACCTTTAATCCATAGTTTCGTGAAACACTAGCACATTGACTTGTTTCCTAGGTGTTAATTCAATTCTCAATTTAAGCAATAAATGCTCAATGTAATGAGATGATAAATTTTGGATGGATCTATTACACAAATTTACATTATAATAGCTCCATCCAAATTTTATCATCTCATTACATTACTCTAAGGCATATTTAAGGAATATAGAAATCAATTTCATGCATCCTAGAGCAATGTTTCCTCACTTCATTCAATTTCACTCACACGTGTTTAAATTTTATTCAACTTGGACTAATTCAAGTGTAACATGTGTGATACCAAACTCCAACACAAGTAGGATTTCACTTAGTTCAAATCATTAATAAGCTCAACTATATGCACATGCATGGATGAATTTGGATCTAATGTAATGCAATTCTCAATTTAAACAATAAATGCTCAATGTTTTTAATCATTAAAATTACACAAATTTACATTACAATAGCTTCATCCAAATTTCATCAACTCATTACATTACTCTAAGGCATAGTCAAAGAATACAGAAATCAATTTCATGCATCCTAGAGCAATGTTTCCTCACTTCGTTCAATTTCACTCACGTGTTTAAATTTTATTCAACTTGAACTAATTCAAATGCAACGTATGTGAAACAAAACTCAATCACAAATAGGATTCTGCTTAGTTGAATCATTAATAAGCTCAACATGAAATCCTAATGCATTTTCTAAGTGAATATATGACCAGTTAGTAAGTGTCCTAATGATTTTTCTTTTTTAGACAACTCCCCATTTCTTTTATCCCTTCTACTATATGGCTTAAATTAACAAAATTGTGAATTATGTGCTCTTTTCACAAAATTGGCATTCGGCATCTTTTAAGGGATTGAGGTTTAACTAACATTTAGTCATGTGTTCACCTATCACCAACACTTAAAGTCACTTAATATTATTAATAGTTCAAACTAATAAGACTCCTAAGTATGACTGTGAATGGTGGTGTGTACTTAGTTTTGAATTTTTCAAAGATAAACACTATACAAGCACGCTAGGGTGAAAGAGACTTTGGTTAATGAACCATGCAATAAGATTTATGCCACTAAGTTTTCTATTCCCTAATTTGGCTCATATCAATGCACATTTCAACTTTGATTTAAAGATGAAATCATTATAATGCAAACCAAAGTATGAATTATCATGATCATTATCAAAGACAAAATAAACCAAAGAATTTTTTTTTTTACTTTTTCTTTTCTAATGTTTTTGTGTTTTTCAAATAATCAAATACAATTAAAAAAAGATGCATAAACATGCAAATAAAACAAAGAAAAGAACAAACAAAGCAATTACCATAAATCCTAAAAATAGATATCAAATTTGACATCAAAACTATTTTTGTACTTTTCCATTTCTTTTGTTTTGAATTTTTATATAGAAAATAATCATAATAAACAAATAAAAATATTATATGACCTTAGGGTGTTTGATTCAATGCATGAATGATACACCTAGGTCCATACTCTCACATCTCCTACTTGTTAGGAGTCATGACCTTGTTAGAAGCACTCGGGGCCTCTAACTTGGTTGAGATGGTGATTTTCTCAAGATCCTCCCCAGTCACCCAAACTTGTTTTCCCTTCCTAAAACTCGGGTTAGGTCGGGGAATGGGTGGAGGACTAAATCTCTTCTTCTCGGATATGTATGGATCAATTTTGACATTGGGGTAGAAGGAGTTTTGTGCATTTTAGCATGTGGTCCATTTGATGATAATGCATGACTATGCTGGACTCATTAGACCTCTCTAAAATCTTAGAAAATTTAACACCTGGTTGTTGAAAGCCTTAGATTGGTTAACTAGATGCATGAGCTTCTTATTTAAAACTTCTCTATCATGAATGCAATATGCACTATAGTGACCATGTTCACCGCAAGTAAAACACACAAATGATTTGGTTTGAATTTTCTTTTTAGCTGGCTTTTTTAAGTATTTACCCTTACCAATGTTAGTCTTTTTAGGACTTGTGCTTACTTATGGAGGTGGAGGGTTGGGATTACCTTTTACGAACACAGTCTTAGAAGAAGTGGTGGCTATGTTCTCATTAGTGTAGCCTAAACCTCTCTTGTCACCCACACTCTTCTCTATAGCCAATATTTTGTCAAATTTTTCAGTGCTTTGGGTGAGACTTTTCAAGAATTCTTGCGATTTGTGAAGGTCTCTATCAAGTTTGATAAGTTTAAACTCAAGCCTTTTCTTGGACTCTAAAAACCCTTCATACTCTCTCTCAAGGAAGCTCACCTTGCATGGAGGGACTTCTTCTCCTCCTTAAGCCCAACAATATCAGCCTTGGACTTCACTAAGTCCATGTGAAGTGCTTTCTTCTCATCTTCACTCGTTTTGAGCCTCGTGATCAAGGAAAGTAACTTCTCACCTTGTTTTAAACACTCCATATATAATTCATTGTAAGTATCTTGGAGGTCCTCAACACTCTCGTCTGATCCTCACTAGTAGAGACTTCGACTTCTAAGTCGTCTACATCCATGGTGGGACTCGACTCAACTTCCACTTCTTGTTCTTTGAAAGCTTCTCATTTGGGGTGGGGGGAGAGTGTGAACCTATGAAGGCTATGAAGTTCTCTTCATAACTTCAAGAGGAGGAATCATCACTCATTGTGGACTCACTTTTACTCTCACTCACCTTAGCCTTCAAGCTCTCCTCCTATCCTTGGGCATGTTCTTATTCTTAGAACTTGGACATTCCCCAGCTACATATCCAAAATCATGACATTCATAGTATTGGAGACTTTGTCCTTTCTTCTTAACCTCGTGTTGAGAATTTCTTCCCCCATTTTCTTTTCCCTTTTTAGGAGACTTAGGTCTACTTGGATTCCCTTTCGACCTTGAGGACTTGACACCACTAGCCTTAAAATATGTCCTCTTCTCCTAACTAGGGTGACTCGAGTTTACCCCCTTCTTTAATTTTTGAATCCAAAGCTACACCCTTCACTTTCTTGGGTGGAAAAGGGTTCATCTCAACAGTCAAAATTGATCCAACTAGGTCTTCGAATGATACCGAGGCCATATTGACACTCATCTCTAACGATGTCACCTTTGCATGAAATCTCTCCTGTAGAGATCTCAAGATTTTCCACTTAATTGCGGCATCGTCGATCTTGGTACCTAATACAAAGTAAGAATTAACATTATCGCACAGTTTAGCATAAAAGTCGCTAAATGTTTCTTCCTCTTACATCCTCAAAGTCTCGAACTGAGATATTTACCTTGGAGGCATAACATCTTGACCACTATAATTCCCTTATGATTGACCACCAGAATATCCCATGCCTCCTTGGAAGTCTCGCAATTTGCCATTCTCCATAACTCATTTGGTGTCACGGCATTGAATATCACATTCAAGCCTTTCAAATTCTACCCCACCGACTCAATCTCAGTTTTTGACCAAGTCTTTGGGGATTTCCATTCAAGCATTGCTTCACCATCGTCGACTTGTGTGATGGCAGTGGGAGGGCTCAAACCCTCTTGCACTGTCAACCAAACTCTTTCATCTACAAATTATAGAAACGCTCTCATGTGAGCTTTCCAATACACAAAGTTAGACTCATTGAAGAGAGATGGTCGTGCAATTGAACCTCATTCTTTTTGAGACTCTATTTGAAACTAATTAGTAGTAACAATAGATCTCTAGAAGGAAAAACACTAGGTATGTCTACGTTCAACTTAGGAAAACCACGCTCTGATACCAATTATTATTCAAGGAGGGGGGAAAACGAATTGGATCTTCCCTCACAATGATACACATGGAGCGCACGACATAACCAAGAGAGGGGTGAATATTTTTTTCAATTTTAAGCACAATTGATTACCAATTAAAACTTAATTCTACCTCAATTACCTTTTCTCACTTAGATATAGCAATTAACAGTGAGAACCCCTTTTAGTCACCACAAACCCTTACACCCATGACGATAGAATTTAATTAATTGATCAATTAATTCGCACAAACAATCAATCTCAAAACGATCCCAAAACTCTAACACAACTATGGATTAATATATTTCAATCAATCATACATACAAACACCTAGTGTATGTGTGTTCTAACAAATACAAGTGTATATGTAAATAGGTAAGATGAATATGAGCAATTTGTTGACACGGAAAACCCTTCTCGAGAAAAATTTTGGGGAACCACTCGGGGTTCTCCAAAGCCTAATCTACTACTCTCAAATTCAATCTACAAGTACTCGAGTCTTATATCTCAATCAATATCATGGTTAGATTCTCCTTTCCTTTGTATCACTCTTCGTCGATAAGTTTCTCTCAAACGTCATGTGTAGCTTCACTTGAACTCTCTGTCGCACAGTTCGTTTAAGCCTCGAGCAATCATGGGCATGCTAACAATTCCTGGCATGCACACATTAATGGGTTTGGTTCAAACCATTAAGATTATCAGCACCAAGTTGTGTAGTTGGGTAGAATATCTAGTGGTAGCCTTGGGTCTTAGGGACCTGGGGTTGTGGTGGAAGCCATCTAGGTAGAATATGAGTTTTCTCTCTAAAATGGATTACAAGAGGCTTTCCCTAGTTGAAGAAAAGACTCTCCCTATTTATAGGTCTAAAATAAGGGTAATCTTGGTCAATAAGAAAATTTAGATTAGCGAACTACTGCTCGATCGGTGGGAGGACGATCACAGGGCAGTGGTCACGAGAATGAAAATTGGATTCCAATCCTGGCCAAGGAGCACAGACCGCTCGAGCGACCATGAGACTGCTCGAGCAATGGTCAGGGCCACTCTAGTGAGTTGATAGAGTGAGCCCCATACTCCATCCGTCATCTCTTCTCCTTTTCTTCCCTAAGTCATAAAGAGACCGCTCTAGCGAAGGCTAGTGAGCATAGGGCGGTCTCTACTTATTTTTAAAGCATAAAACCAAGCAAAAAACTTATCCTGTTGAGCACTAAAGGGTGTTGCTCAAAAAAGGTCCACTAATGGCTCAAACTATTTCTTCAAAACACAAAATGGTTTAGAAAATTTTTTCATTTAAAATCACCTAGGATTTATACACGAATTAATTCATAATTCCATTTTAAATCCAATCCTCCTAAGTTAATTAAAAAAATGGATCATCTTAGGTATCTTTTTCCTAAGCTTGAAGGTACAACCGGAGTGTGAATGATGTAGTTTTAACGCTTGATATCCTCTCTTCAATGATGTTTTCGGATCTTCAATCTTGATAGCATCATGACCATGGAATAGGTTCAGATTTATAATGGAATCTATGAAATTAGTCAATTACAAATTTATATCTAACACTTTTCTTGTTTTTATACATTTCCCTACATCAGTTGGTATCAAAACTAGCGATCCTTCCTGCACCATGTCACTAGAGAGAAGTCTTGGTAATTGGAACACGTCTCTTAACAACGTTTCTGTACGTGGTGATGTAACTCAATTAGCACAAGATGTTAAAGGTTGACAGTTCACATCCATGAATTCCTGGCTCATTATCAACATTCAAATCGAATCTCATCTCGTTCTATGAACACAAAGGTGCCTAACGTTAATTTGGTTGCCTTAATTGTTTCTAGAATGCGAGACAAAACCGAACCGGAGTTTCTTGTATAATATCATGAGTCAATGGTGCACATGGATGGATGACCGTTGATGTGGTTGTGGTCTTGAAGAAGATTCTGAAAGAGGTTACGAAGGAGGTTTGAGTTCTTGACACAAAATTCAAAAAAAGATATTTTTTCATTTTGATTGATCTTCTCTATATATAGGAATTTATTAGAATCTACCTCCTGAATTCGATGAATATCCAAAGAATGATGATCTAATTACTTCTGAAAATAATTTGATATCCCAATATACGATGATTATTTAGGAGATGGTGAAGTTTATGAAAGTTCAATTGATTTCCTACAAAAAGATGGTTTATCCTTAAAAGAGGAAGATGAACTACCAAGTTTCTTTGGCCTTTTGAATTATTCGGTCATGCAATACTTATTGAATGCAAAGAATAACATGAATTTCGACCCCATAGGTAGATGAGATCAAGAAGTGGAAGGAACATGTGGCAATTACTGGGATGACTCATTCTGCTTGATATGATATGTGCTCAAGGGGTATGATATATTGTTATCCAATATATATATATATAATCACATTAAGGAACTAATTGTTGTAGTATAATCTAAATCTACTAAATATACTATTATGTGCAAACTATTAAATTGAAACAGAATATTAAACAAAAACTTAAACAGTGCATTTACAGTGATGCAGAATAGCACGAATAACAAAATTCAAAAAACAAAAAATCCAGAAATCCAATAATAATAATAATAATTTTAGTTTTGTATAATCACAGTTTCTTTAAGACAAATTTGCTCCCTCTCAGTGCTTAAGGTTGATAAAAAACTGTATCCCAAAATAGAACGGATTTCATTCTTGAAGATGCAACACTTCAATCTCCAAGACTCCAATGAACACAATTCTGTGTTTATACTTGAACCAAAACTTGAAATAATAATGCAGAAATACGCAGAGAAAGAGAAAATAAAGACTGAATACTTAATTCAATATTTGGGATAATTAAGAGAACTAGATGAGAGCAATTCTTGAATTGTTCAATGGTGCGATTTGGGTGTGCAAGACATCACCTATTTATAGACTCATTAGTGATTTTTCATAAAGGGTGCAACCATATGTAATGGTACCTTTTAGTCCAAAGGATATTAATGGTGACTTTATGAAAAGGTACAATCATTTGAAATGGCATCTTTTAGTCCAAGAGATATCAATAGTGACTTTATGAAAAATTGTGACTATTTGTAATAGTGTCTTTTAACCAAAAGGTATTCATGGTGGCTTTATGAAAGGATGTAACTATTTGGATTGATGTCTTCAACCAAAAGTCACCAATTTTGAATTAGTAGCGTTTCATGTCATATTCATTTCACGCCTTTTTAATTTCTCCCAAAAGTCACAAAGACTTTAACAATTTCTCATTCAATACTTAATGATTTTTAAATAAATATACCATTATTTCCAAAAATCCCCCACATGAATGAAAATTCAATGTACGATAATGCAGACGCTAGTTCAAGTATAAGTGAAAGGTTACTACATCAGGATAAGTAGCCTAGCGACCTTGAACTTTCCGTAGTGAAAGACTATCAGATTTTCTTGGTTAATTAGTGAACTTGATGTCTTTGAATTGTCAGTTGTTTGTGTAAACCAAGACAATAGAATTCACACAGTTTCCCTTCGGACACACTTGGATCTCACGTTTGTGTTCATTTTGGCCTTAAACCCCATGAGTAATTTTAGAGTAACCAGCTTACAATTCTCATAGAAGTGGCCCCTTCTTTACTCACATAGGTGATTTCTGATTGAGAGTCTCCTGCTATACCCTACTTGAACTTGTCCAAGTTACAGAAACATCATTAAAAGCCTAATTTACCCTAGTTCTAGCGGCAGATATGCACTGTCTCATCATAGGAATGGGAAGGAGTTAAAAACCTTGTCAGTGCATTCTGAGTTACAAATAATTCAGTTGTCCCTTTGAACTTAGATCTTGGGATCTCCAATCTGCTAATTTGAGTTTCCATTATGGTGACTCTTGGTTAAGTAATAGGCTTTAAGCCCATTCTCCTTGATGAACTTTTCACTTGATCTCAAGTCAAACCTTTTATAAGTGGACCCACGATATTATCCTTTGACTTTACATATAAATGGATATAATACCATTAAAGAGCAATTGTCTACGATGTATGTGTCGAAACTTACCGTTATACATACAACTCTGTGCCCTTCCAATCGTAGATTGGCCATCACAATGTAAGCATATAGCTGGCATGGGCTTTGGCCAATTTGGAATATCCTCTAATAAGTTGTGCAGCCATTCTGCTTTTTCTCCAGCTTTGTCTAATCTAATGAATTCCGTTTCCATTGTAGATCTAGCAATACACGTTTGCTTTGAGAATTTTCAAGACACGGCTGCACTTCCTAAGGTAAAGACATATCCACTTGTGGATTTTAAGTCTTTAGTATCAAATATCCAATTAGCATTGGTATATCCCTCAAATACAGCTGGGTAGTTTGTGTAGTACAAACCATAGTTTTGAGTATGTTTTAAATATCTCATAACTCTAATTATTTATTTTCAGTGGTCTTTTCTGGGATTATTAGTATATCGACTTAGCTTACTCACTGAGTATGCTATATCCGGATGGGTATAATTTATAATGTACATTAAACTACCAATTATATGTGCATACTCTAACTGAGATATGTTTTCTCCATTATTCTTTGAAAGATTGATATTAACATCGACATGTGTGTTCTCGTAGGTTTTATCTCATACTACTTGAACTTATCAAGTACTTTCTCAATATAGTGAGTTTAAGATAGCATGAGTCCATCTGACGTTCTAGAAATTTTAATTCCTAATATAACGTCAGCAACACCTAGGTCTTTCATTTCAAACCTATTTGTCAACATCCACTTGGCAGCTTTAATGACATCGTTATTGTTGCCTATAATTAGTTTGTTGTCTACATAAAGATATACAATAACGTATCCACTATGAGTGCTCTTGACATAAATACACTTGTCACACTCGTTTATTTTGAACCCATTTGACAACATTGCTTTGTCAAATTTTTTATGCCACTGCTTCGGTGCTTGTTTTAAACCATACAGAGATTTAACAAGCTTGCATACTTTATTTTCTTATCCATTAGCAATGAACCTCTCAGGTTGTTCCATGTATATTTCTTTATCTAACTCATCATTTAAGAATGTTGTCTTTGCATCCATTTGATGTATTTAAAGACCATTCAATGCAGCTATAGCAATTAACATCCGTATGGAAGTAATTCTAGTAACTGGTGAATAAATGTCAAAATAATTCAATCCTTCCCTTTGTTTATATCCTTTGGCTACAAGTCTGACTTTGTACTTATCAATAATTCAATACTTCCCTTTGTTAATATCATTTGGCTACAAGTCTGGCTTTGTATTTATCAATAGATCCATCGACTTTCATCTTCTTTTTAAAGATCCATTTACAACCTAAAGGTTTGTTACTTAGTGGAAGATCCACCAACTCCCATATATGATTTCTCATAATGGATTTGATTTAAGAATTGACAGCTTCCTTCCAACAAGGAGCTTCGAGGGAGGACATAACTTCTTTGAAACTTTGAGAATCATTTTCTAATAGATAAGTTAGAAAAATCAAGACCAAATGACTTTGAAGTCTTTGTCCTCTTGCTACGTCTAGGTTCATCTTCAATGAACAACTCGTCTTGACCACAACTAGTTGTAGCCTCAATTGGTCTCTTCAATGAGCTTGATATATGTGACATGCTAAATATAAAATTATTTTCAAAGAATGACGCATTCATTAACTCTATAATTATATTAATATGCACATCAAGAATCTCATATTTATGAACAAGAAATCGATATGCAATACTGTTATGGGCATAACCAATAAATACACAATCAATGGTTTTTGGTCATATCTTAACATTTTTAAGTTTAGGAACTGCCACTTTTGCTAGACACCCCCACACTTTTAAGAATTTATAGGAAGGTCTACGACCTTTCCATAATTTATATGGTATCTTATTAGTTTTCTTCTGAGGCACCTTATTAAGAATATAATTAGCAGATAATAAGGCTTCCGCCTACAAGTTTTCGGTTACTCCCGAACTTGACAACATAACATTCATCATTTCTTTCAATGTTCGATTTTTGCGTTCAGCTATGCCATTTGATTGCGGTGAATAAGGGGCAGTAGTTTGGTAAATGATTTCATGTGTTGAATAAAACTCTACAAAAGAAGATTCATATACACCTCCTCTATTACTTCTCAATGCCTTAATTTTTCTACTAAGTTGATTCTCAATTTCATTTTTATAATGCTTGAATATATCAAGTGTCTCATCTTTACTTTTAATTAAATAAACATAACAGTATCTTGTGCAATCGTCAATAAAAGTAATAAAATATTTTTTACCACCTCTAGTTTGCACAAATTTGAAGTCACGAACATCACTATGAATTAATGCTAGAGGTTTGGTACTTCTTTCAATTGATTTGAAAGATGTTTTTGTCAACTTTGATTCCACACAAATTTCATACTTATGATTTGGATCAATGAAACATTTAGGCACATCATTCATATTTATTAATCTTCTAATTGTATCATAATTCACATGTCCTAGCCTAGCATGTCATATATTTGAAGATTCAAGCAAGTAAGAAGAACTATTCTCATTCTTATTGATAATAGCTTTAGGTACAATAGTCATTACATTGAACTTAAAAAACCCATCATTCAAGTATCTCTTCCCTACAAACATTTCATTCTTTGTAAGCACAAACTTATCGGATACAAAGACTAACTTAAAATCATTCTTGCTAAGCAAAAAATCAGACACCAAATTCTTGCAAATATTGGGCACATGAAACACTTTATTCAAGGTGAGTTCCTTACCAGATGTCATCTTGAGTATTACATTGCCACATCCTTCAACCTTGGAGGTAAAAGAGTTTTTCATATATAGTTGTTCATCATTCTCTAATTTCTTGTAAGTAGAGAACATCCATTTGTTTGAACAAATGTGTCTTGTGGCGCCGGTGTCAACCCACCACTCCTTGGGGTTACCCACCAAGTTATATTCGGAAACCACTGTAGAGAGGTTCATGTCGGAGACTTCCATTGAAAGCTTGTCCGTTTCAGTCACGTTTGCTTGAACATTTGGCTTCTTGAAGTTCTTTGGCTTTAGACAATCCTTAGAGAGATGTCCAGGTTTGCCACAGTTGTAGGACTTGCCCTTGAACTTATTAGATTCTTGATTTGGACCTTCACCGTTATTCTTCTTCTTCTTGTTAGTCTTTGTTCCACTTTCCACAATGTTGGCTTTAGATTCCATATCATTAAAGACTCCACTTAATTTATCTCATTGCGTTTATGTTTGAGATAGTTCTTGATATCCTTCCAAAGGAGTGGTAATTTTTCCACAATCGTAGCCACTTGGAACAACTCACTAAGAGACATACCTTCGCATGGATGTCATGAAGGATAAATTGAAGTTCTTGAACTTAGGATATGAAAGTCTTGGAATCCACCATTTTAAAATCCAAGAATTTCCCGACAATGAATTTTTTCGTGTCGGCATCCTCGGTCTTATACTTTTTGTCCAAGGGCTCCCTAAGTTCTTTCGCGGTTCTTGTTGTTATGACTGTTGATTGCTTACCAATCTGAGTCTAAGTAACTAAGGGTCCCGTTAATCCCGAAACGAAAGTCTAAGGAACCGCGGTAACCTCGCCAAATAAATAAAAAAAGAAAAGGGGTCACGCCTTCAAGCCAACTCCAAATATCCCGATGCTATGTCCCTATTAGACGCTCCCTCCAGACTCTAGCTTCTATCATCTGCAGGTTTTGACAATACTATACACATTGTATAATGCATTGTCTAACCCATTGAGGATGTAATTTCTACACAAGATATCCGAATGCTTCCAAGCATCCACGGCAACCACCTTTTCAACATTAGTTTCATTCTCATCACGAGAAGGAACATCTTCATAGAGAAAATTTGCAAGGTTTAAGGTGGTAAGATAAAAAAACATCTTAAATTGCCAACGTTTGAAGTCTGAGCCATTGAACTCCTCGGGCTTCTCCCCATGAGACACACTCATGGTAGTGGGAACAACTGTTATACGAACAACAACAGGAGGAACAGATTCAGTTGTAGTAGCCATTTCTGTTACACAAATAGAAGCAAACACACTTAACTTAATTTAACAGTCTAACAAAATACACAATTCTAATTTGGGAAAACGGTTATTGATTAATTAAAACTGTAATATTCAATTCTGATTTTCAAAAAGTATTGCACTGATGTAACAGTGCAATAATAAAATTCAGAAAACTAGAAATCCAATAATAATAATAATAATAATCTGAGCCCTGTATAATCACAATTTCCTTAAGAAATATTTTCTCTCTCTCGGTGTTTAAGGTTGATAAGCAACTGTCTCTCAAGATAGAACGAATTTCGTTCTTGAAGATGAAGTACTTCAATCTCCAAGACTCCAACAAACACAATTTTGTATTTATAATTGAACCGAACTTGAAATAATAATGCAGCAATATGCAGAGAGAGAGAGATGGAGAGAAGAAAGACTGAATACTTAATTCAGTATTTTGGATAATTGAGAGAACTGGCTTGATTCGAAATGTGTACACCCAAGTGCAGGCAGTCAAGCTGTAGTAATAATCCGATTTGAGTCCGGAGTCGAATTCTCAAGGAATTCTTCTTGGTGTTTTGGGGTAAGCAGTGGTGGAGACCTATTGATTGTAACCCTTGAGATTTGAAGTTGTGTGAGATGTGAGATTTCCTGGACAGAATATAAGATTCTTTCCAAGAGAATTTTCTAAACAAAATATAAGATAAGCTCTAATGTAAAAGAGTCACTCTTTAGTTCAAGGATCTGGACATGTAGTTAATTATCCGGTTTATTACACTTATGTTTGATAACTCAATTAACCCCCGTGTCAATAGCAGGTTAATCGGAAGATAAAGGTGGATTAGGAGAATTAAGAACATGATTTCGATATCTTTCTAGAAGTTTACAAGAATTGTCTGTGCCGAGACTTAACCCGTCTACAAACAAGCAAGTGTTTCTACAAGACATCCAATCATGACATCAATGTTCCATTTCCATTCTTTAATTGAAGCACAATAATGGTGAAGATTGAAGGGTAGTCATGAAGATCTAGCCGAGGTACTTGCCTTGAACCAATGAGTCTTTCTATACAAGAGTTATCTATGTTATAGAAAAAACTCCTGGTTATACAAAGTACCTTAGTTTTGCTAAATGCAATCAATCATTCAATAAGCATGGGGAATATAAAGCATTAAGCATAATCGAAATTACACAAATGTAACGTCCGGATAATTTATACATGCCCTTCTCCTCTTACTAAAGAGTGAATGAGAAACTACTCACCCTTCATGGCTTTGGTAAAGCTAGAAAAGTGAGTGATGCTCATTCCTCCAAGTAGAGGGATCACAAAGCAAAGTAAAGCACACTAAACAGGGAGCCGATCTTCGACAAAGAATGAGTGAATCACGTTCCACCCTTTACGGCTTTGGCGAAGCTCTAGAAAAGTGGAAGAGTTTCACTCCTCTAAAGGAAGAAAGAAGCTCAAGCAATGGAAGTGAATGAAACACAAATTAAAAGTAGAAGAAAGGTAGTCACTTTTGGAGGGTGATCCACAACCAAAGGTGATCTATCTCCCTCTATGCATGTAGATGAAAGCATAAACATAAAACAAATTCTATAACAAGCTAAGAGATGTTGGACTAAAGCCAAACTAATCTCTAGAACAACTACTTCATACAAGGAAATGTAAGTTAATTCTACAATATGAGTGGGAGTCTAAGCCTCCATCAACCTCTCTACTTACGTCCCTTAAGCTCTCCAACAATGGGAGTATTTATAGGCAAGGAGGAGGAGACAAGAGGGGGTGAAGGAATAGTGTATGCCGCCCAAGTCCAAGTGAAAAACCAACTTATCTGCAGCCAGTCTGTGGAGATCGTTCGAAAGTGAGTTGGTGTTCGAACGTTGTCTGGCGTTCGAACGTTTCTTCTGTATTTGTTGTATGGGCGTTCGAACACCAGATGTGGTCTGACCTTCTTACTCAAGTGGCCTATGGTCTTCTGTGAAGTTCATTTCCACACTCTATGCAGTAGTATGGTCCTCAGTCAACTCAAGTGGACGTTCGAACGTGAGCTGGCGTTCGAACGTGATACTCAAGTGCCTCAGAGCATCAGAGTCTTCCTTCTTGGTTGCAACACGCCTTCTCTTAGTAGTCAGGTCTGCTCACAGTTCAAGTGGACGTTCGAACGTGAGTTGGCGTGAAGTAGTAGGGCCTTATGCAGCACCCTGGAACTGATACTGGCTCCCCTGGCCCATGGTGGGGTAGGGAGGAACAAAGTGCGTCTATGCATGCCCCACCGAAGACTGGGACTGGGATACTCCATAGCTCTGAGATCCCTGCCGCTGAGGACAATCCCGCTTCATATGCCCCGGTTGGTGGCAATGAAAGCAAGTCCTTTGGCCTGTCTGGTAGGAAGGCCTATGATTTCTCCCGCCTTGGGAGGATTGACCTTGGCCTTGGCCTTGATAGTCGCGGCCCTGTGGAGTCGAAGTTCTTTGCTTCTTCCCCGAATTTGAAGAAATAGATTGGCTCTCCTTCTTTTTGTCTTTAACACCCACTTCCCGGATGTTTCGTGCGTCATCCATCTCCCTCTTAATGGCCATCGAGGTCTCGACCATCGAGTCCAAGTTTTGCAGGCGGAGGCCCACAATTTTACCCCGGATAGACAATTTCAGGTCATCCTCAAACTTCCTCACCTTGACCATGTTTGTGGCCACATAATCGTCGGCGAAACGGGCTAATTCCGTGAACTTAGCCACGTATTCTAATACTGTCATAGTCCATTGCCTCAAGTCCAGAAACTCTCGAGCCTTAGCTTGCCGGACAGATACTGGGAAATATTTGTCCATGAAGAGCTCTCGGAACTCTCCCCATGTCGTCGCCTCCAAGTTCTTGGAGTCCTTTACCCAATCCCACCATAATTGGGATTCTCCCTCCAGCTGAAATGTAGCTAGGGTTATCTTAGTGGCATCGGAGGTGATCTCCATAGCCCCTAAGATCTTTTCGACTTGTCGAAACCAATGGTCAGCCACCATCAGGTCCGCCCCTCCCATGAAGGTCGGAGGCTGGTGTGCCTTGAACTTCTGGAGGTTACTTGAGCCTCCTTAGCCCATATTTGCACTAGTCTGTGCAATAATAGCAGTTGTAGCACTAGCCTATGCAATAGTAGCAGCCGCAGCACCAATAGCCTCCACGAAGGCTTGTTGGTCAAAGACCGGTGGTGGTTGGTTGTTGTCCCGCCCACCGCCTCGGCGTCCTCTCCCTCTATTTGCCATCTACATACATGTCAAATAGCAATAGAGCCTCACATAGTATCCCAAAATAGGGATCAATGTCGTAACATTGAGATTTCTCTCATTGTCTCACTAGTAGTGCATGTGCCACCATTAGTAGACATCTACACCCTGAACTATCCCGTTCATTCTTTTTCCGACCCCCAAGGTTATGTTTTCTAACCCTAGTGTCTTCTTTCCATATACACTTTACCATGCATATACTTCACATAACATATAGCACATAACATGAGATGCACAATGAATGCAATGGTCTAGACCCATGCCCATCAAGCCCTAGGTAAATTGTATACCTAAGCTCTGATACCTAGCTATGACGCCCCAAAATTCGGGGGTCCGTAACTAACCCATTGATCACCCATCAACCCGCGGAAATACCCATGGATACCGGTTAGTCCGACACTGCGGCACCACATTCCCTTTTACCGGGACTAAAAAAAATACAAAGTCTATATGCTTTTGATTGATTGACCCTTCCGAGGTCCCATATACCACCATTGGTATCTCATTATGGTCCATTTATAACATTGTAAGGAAGGAATACATAGCCCAAAGACTTGGCAAAACAATTTAAAAATTTCTGATTTTTGGAAAGCGTACCGGTACGGTTTGCCCAGATTTACCTGTTTGGCCTGTTTTTCATTTCCAATTCATTCCAAACCTTTCTACACTCATCCAACACATGTTTAATGAAGTCTTTCTTATAAAACATGATACATATAAGTTCTATTACAATCATCTGCATATTTACATGTCAAAAACTAAGTTTTCATAATTAGTTTAGAAAAGTCCAAAGTAAAGCCACATATCGGCCTCTCTTCATCCTTGGGGCCCCGAGTTAGTGTTATCCACCGGTGTGTATCTTGCACCTGAAATATTCCTATGCTTTGTAAAAATAACCTTAATCTGATCACGCGGGATTTTCATATTGTAGTTATATATTATCTTAATATTTTTGTTAAAACTTACTTTTACAAGCACAAATAGATTTCTTTTATTTCAGAAACCTTGTGAAATATTACACTCTTTACATATATAGTGGAGATGTATAACCAATTGCAGAATTTGAGCTAATCTCCCTTGGAGAGATATTCTACATCTACTCAAGTAAACATCTTCGATTCTACGGTAAACTTTCTTTGAATAATCTCATTAATTTTGTTTTGATTAGCACTCGTTAGATTATATTACTTGCATTATCCTTGAAATTCTTTTTATAGGAATGATACAAATGAATAATTTCTGGAAAATGATCTTAGGCCATGTTTGATTAATTTTGAGCCTTAACCATTTCTTTTACAAAATTATATCCTTAGTCAGCCATGTTTGAGCCTAAAATAGTATAAATTCTTTTCATAAAACCCGAAAAATACCCGAGCCAGATAAAAATATATTAAACCTACCTTTGCTACATAATTTTCTTACACCCTCTTTTAAATCAACAGGATACAAAAAAAAAAAAAAAAAGGCATGTGTTGAGAATGAGATGGAGCGTAAAACGCACTCGTTCAAGAAAAAGTGAGATGGAGCATAAAATGCACTCACCAAATGAAAAAAAAAAAAAAAAAGAAGAGCCAAGAAAGTGAAAAATGGAAAGAATAAATAAATAAAGTTTTAAGAGGTGTGCCAAAAGGTAGCTTTTGAACCCCATAGATGTCGTTTCTTAAACCCTAAACCCAATGGCCACAGTACAACCTAATGAAAGTCCTTTTTGATTCCAGAAATCATGCAATTGTATTTGTCCTATCTATCTATAAAAGGAGAATGTTAATAATATAGCTAATATAGTGTTGATATCCTGTCATGAGATTATGTCAAATTCCAAATTTTATTCAAATATCCGTTGATTCAAATATATTACATGTGAAATTATTTACTTTGTTTACAATAATCTAATCACATGTAATTACTAAGAGAATAGTCACCATAACGTATATGAATTCTTTGCTGAGTATATTTCCGAAAAGGATCGACATCGAGACTACCATAAAAGAGGGTAATATTTCTTAAATAATTTGTGAAACAAAAGAAATCAACACACACACATAAGTTTTTATAAAATATATAGATAATATTATAACTAACATGTGTTACTCTTATAGTGATCAGAAAAGGAAGTCTTTCAGAAAAATAGAAGGAATATTGATTTATTATTTTTGTGAAAAATATGAATAATAGACTCCTAACTACTGAAGTTTGTAGGTAGCTTCACTGAAAACCTTCACGAGACAAAACTCGTCCACTAGGGATCACCTAGGGGTTTAACGGCTTATTGCATATGCTAAATGCAATTGTGAAAAGATCTACGAAAATGATTTTACTCCTGTTTATGATGTATTATAGTTTATGTTTACTAGGGACTAGTAAAGTTTAAGTTGGGGGGTGTGATTAACCCTAAATTGTGTGTAAATTAAAATGATAAGTACTCACTTTTGTAAAAATGAAACAACTAAATATTATGAATTATGTTTTGGGTGTGAATTAAAGTTATTAATAAATTATGTTAAAGATTGCAGGGTCAAATGCAGAAATACTGGAAAGTACAAGACAATTTTGCAAAGCTGGAAATGACGAAGGACTAAAGTGCAATAAAGAAACTTGGACCAATGGGAGCATGACACTTGGACCAATAAGGAAAAGACATGTGTACCAATGGAAGCAAGGCAAGTGGCAGCCCAAGACGGCGACACCTAGCATCACTGCAAGGCACAACCTTCTGGAAGGTTGCGAGGTGGAAGCTCCGGACGACGACACCTCGCCCTACTGCAAGTCATAACCTTCCTAAAGGGTGTGATGACCTTCCTAAACCCTCCCCCCTTGCCGTGCACCTCCCCCTCTATAAATAGGGGCTGAATTCTTACATTCCCTACACAAGACAAACACCAAAAACAAAAGCCTTCACACCTTGCCTCCATTCTCTAGCCTTTCCACACCAAGTCTTCCTTTTTTCTTTTTTTCTACATACAGTTACCTCCAACATACAAAATCAGCCCCTTATTCATACAAAACCAGCCGGCCTCCAAGCTCCAAAAGAAGAACACCTTAGAGAAAGATAGAGAGAAAAGAGAAAGGAATAGCCGGTGTGTGACACCCTTTCCGTATTTCTACATTTCTGTTGTAATCTTTCTATTCGGACAGTTGAACTACCGCCACTTTTGTGTCTTGAATGATAATAAAGGTGGTTGTGTTTCAAGTGTTCTTTGTGAAAGACGTTATATTTTAATTTCTGTTGTAATGAATACTACCCGCACTTCTTGCTTTTCTATAGTAATGGAGTGTGAGTAGTCGTTTATACCCTTCAAACTAGGGTAAACATATGTATAATATTGCTTAAGTTATGGAAATGCTGATGTTTTATTTATATGCTATATCTATATATATAAATTATATAACTAGACTGACAGTCTAACAACCATGGTGTTCCTATTAGTATGGCTCTGCTTCCACTGGAATACTGAGGATGTTTAACTGGCGGTTATGTAACCAGCTTTCCTAAGAAGTTGCTGGGTTATGCTATATGTTTATATATATATCTAAATTATATAAATAGACTGACAGTCTAACAACCACGGTGTTCCTATTGGTATGGCTCTGCTTCCACTGGAATACTGAGGATGTTTAACTGGCGGTTATGTAACCAGCTTTCCTAAGAAGTTGCTGGGTTATGCTATATGTTTATATATATATCTAAATTATATAAATAGACTGACAGTCTAACAACCACGGTGTTCCTATTGGTATGGCTCTGCTTCCACTGGAATACTGAGGATGTTTAACTGGCGGTTATGTAACCAGCTTTCCTAAGAAGTTGCTGGGTTATGCTATACTACCACCAGTTCGCTTAAGACGCGGCTGTGTTATGGTTTATTATATAAACAAGTAACAATCATAACATCAAGGGAATAACTCAAGTATTCCTCATGAATGGCTTGTCCTTCTGGTTTGCTTGAGTTAATCAATTGAAGGGGATATAACCAGCTTTCCTAAGAAGTTGCTGAGTTATTATTTATACCACCAGCTAGCCTAAGAAGCTGCTGTGTTATGATTTATATACATCAGACCTGCCGATTGACTTACCAGTAACATGGGAGTTAATTGTGGTGAGGTAGTATTTCCAGTGACTTAAACAATACAAAGCATATGGATCCCTAAACTGAAGGGTATATTTTATATTCCTGTCATCACTCTGCTTTATTTACGCACTTTATTTAATTCATCTTTATCAAGCTAAGCTCACATCACAAGCTACCAAACGATATTCTGCTTCAAACAACACCTTTAATATTTTTATTTTATTTTAAGTTTTAAATTACTAAACAACTCTCTGTGGGATCGATACTTGGACTTAAAACCGAGAAAACTACAATTTGATCACTTATACTTGGGTGTAAAATAATAATATAATTCAGACACACTAAAAAGTGTGAATCACACTCCAATTAAGAATATGTAATTCAATGTTGGAATCCTACCATGTCATGCCATGAAATGAGATGAGACTCACTCATGCCCTTTAACCCGAGTCCTCACCGACTCCCACAACACAATGCAATGCACTTGTGAAGTAAATCCGTCATTGACGAAAATCCATCTAATGATCGTTTGAAATAAGAGTCATGTGTTTAAAAAAAAAAATCATTGTTGGATGATACCCATTGAATGGATATTTTATAAAACAAAATCATGTGTCTTTGTTGGGTATCGGATTCTCGGAGTCTCACCGCCGGTTCCGTACACCGTTACACTTTTTTGGAATTTCACCACCGGTAAGTGTATGAACCATGTAAGCGGGTCTTGCACCCGAGGAAGAATCTAGCCCTTCTTGCTTTACCCGACACAAGTTTTTCATGCAACCGTACGACTCAAGGAGATCTTCGATTCAACCTTTCCGAGACCACTCATCAATCACCAAGTATGGTGTTTGATCAACCATGCACACACACACCCACACTCATGACTCATGCCCATGAATATGATGCCAATTCTATGCCCCAAATTGCAATGCATGCCAAGTGAGCAATTTTCACATATCAACATGTATCATGGCAATTTATATCATATGCATATAATCATCCTTATCCATCACAATGTCAACATATCAAAGAGAATATATCAACACTTTATACTCAACAACAATGTCACAAGCATGTTATTACACAATCTATGTCAATAACACAATTCTTTCACAAGGGCACAATATAAACACATAACATGCCCACATAATCTCAAATTACAAGAAATTACACAAGTAACTTCCACATATCAAATTCAAGCTAGAAATTGGCCTAAGCCATTTCTCTACCCATTTCCTCATTTTCATAACAATAAGCAAGTGATCTATAGCCCCATACACTTATCCATTCCATATGGACACTCTAGGTTGTAAATAACCAAAGTATGAGGGAACCTTACCTCTTGAAGCGTGAGATGAAGTGTGGAGAATCTCAAGAACACCTCCCAAGCCCCAAAACTCTTGATTTACCCAAAGTCTCATCTTAGATCTTCGGTGAAATCCTTCATTCTTGGTATGGTTGCGTAGCTCTTGTCGAGGAGATCGACTTTAACTCTTGCTTCGAGTTGATCCAAGCGACGGAACTCCGTGAATCGAAGGAAGAAGCCTTGAAATCTATTTTTTTCTCCTCTCCCTTCACTCTAACGTTTGCACACTGGAATCAGCTGAGTCTCCTCTCAAAAAATCAGATTTTTGTTGATATTTATAACCCCTAATGCTTGGTGCACGTCGTGCCACACGTCCCCCCTTGTCCGGGTCCATTTTCACTCCGAAACGATTAATTTCATCCCGGTTTAAGTTCAAATTAATTTTATTTGAACTTTAATTCAATTATAAGGAAATTTTATAATTTTCATTTTTGGGGACCTTTGTGAGGTCATTCGACACAGTCGTCTCGTAAAACGCGTAAAATCCGACTATCTCGGAATTCGACGAAAATTGTCTGGGTAACTTAGTTTCGCAAGACGAACACAACGATGAGGTCCGTTTCGTCATCCAAGCTCTAGAGAAATACGTATTTTAAATTCGCATTATAGTGGCAAATTATCATTTTCCCTTTTTCAGAAAAAGTTCAAATTTACCTGAGTTTTACAAAAACTTCTAGGAAATCAATTTCACCTAATCACTCATTATGCTTTACACGTCTAACTAATTGAAATTAATTCTCTCTGTTTTTTAGCAAATCTCCAATTCATCCAAAAGCCTCTTTCGATAGTCAATTGGAAATAATCTTGTTCATCATTTTACACAAGAGTATGCAAATTAAGAAAAGAAGAAAGCATTAAGACAAACAATTTTAATACTACATAGGTTCATACAAGTCTTTCGATCTCTATATTTACCTATGCGAAATATCCAAGATCTATCATATAATTCCCTCTTTTGATAGCAAATCACAAGATCAAAATCATCCAATTAATGGCCAGTTAATTAGAAGCAATAAGCTCTGAATAAATCAGACAAACATGAAAGAGATTTACTTCAAATTAGCATAGAAAAGCAAGCATATTTCGGAATTAGATTACATCGTTTTCCTAGAATAAAGAAAATTTAGTTTATGCTAAAAATTAAATTTAACGTAAACGAATTCACCATAATTTTTCTGAGAAGAATGGAAGAAAATGAACACTGGAAAATACTCTTGTCCTCCCAGCCTTCGCAAGTCGCCGCCTCCTTCTCCAAGTCGCTACTTCCCAACCAAAAGAAAAAAATCCCCTTTTACCCGTTTTTCTCTCAAGTCTGACTCTTCAAGGATAAGATTAAAAATAAAATAAAGTCCTAATATAACTAGGAAAGTGTCCACTGAAATTTCGTGCACCAGGTTCCAGAACGTGAACAGTGCACGTGTTGCAACTTCAAGCCCAATTTCGACCTTGATTCAGCCATTATATCTCAAAACTCAAAACATGAAAGTTGTAGAGCGTTTTCTTAGCGTTCCAGAGCATCTTGAATCATCTCAATCAGAGCTTGGATGAGAGATTTCTGCCCAGATAACAAAGCGATGTCAAAACTGTCCAAAATCGTCCAATTAGCTTCGTTTTGCATTTAACGTCTCCATTTGCATCATTTTACATTCTCATCAATGCCAAAATCTTCATTTAAATGAGAATGAGTCACTAGATGATGGGCTTGTAAAATTTGGATCTCTTTTTTTTTCTTCAAATCTGAAATAAATTTAAATAACAACAATGAAACCTAAAATCAACAAAAATAAATAAAATTAGACTAAAGTTTAAAGTTAAGAAGTGATAAAATATAAGAAATTATGCAAGTCATCAAACAACCCCAAACTTACAACTTTGTTTGTCCTCAATCAAAAAGAATAGAAAATAACAGACCACTAGAGACTATCAACTAGACCCCATAGAGAAATTTCATCACTCACCAAGCCATAATCTGAATTAGATATCATCACTAGTATCTTACTCTTTTGACATCAAAGATAGAAGGAAAATCAATCAAAAATTTAGCAATTTTTCAAGCAAGAGTTAAGCGTTTACTTCAACCTAAAGCAAAGACCTTGAGTGTGTGTGTGTGTGTGTGATATAGTCAATTTAACTCCAAACCACCTGCAAACTCAGATAAAATTAGAA
>OX637406.1:17129889-17214889 GCA_951799425.1 Ilex aquifolium
ATGAAAGATAATTACTTCAAATTAGCATAGAAAAGCGAGCATAGTTCGGAATTAGATTACATCGTTTTCCTAGAATAAAGAAAATTTAGTTCATGCTAAAAATTAAATTTAACGTAAATGAATTCGCGATAATTTTTCTAAGAAGAATGGAAGAAAATAAACACTGGAAAATACTTTTGTCCTCCCAGCCGTCGCAAGTCGCCGCCTCCTTCTCCAAGTCGCTACTTCCCAACCAAAAGAAAAGAAATACCCTTTTAACCGTTTTTCTCTCCTCTCCTTCACAAACCTCCTCAAGTCTGACTCTTTAAGGATAAAATTAAAAATAAAATAAAGTCCTAATATAACTAGGAAAGTGTTCACTGAAATTTCGTGCACCAGGTTCCAGAATGTGAACAGTGCACGTGAACAGTGCACGTGTTGCAACTTCAAGCCCGATTTCGACCTTGATTCAGACAATATCTCTCAAAACTCAAAACATTAAAGTTGTAGAGCGTTTTCTTAGCATTCCATAGCATCTTGAATCATCTCAATCGGAGCTCGGATGAGAGAGTTATGCCCAGATAATGAAGCAATGTCGAAACTATCCAAAATCGTCCAATTAGCTTCGTTTTGCATTTAACGTCTCCATTTGCATCATTTTGCATTCTCATCAGTGCCAAACTCTTCATTTAAATGATAATGAGTCACTAGACGATGGGCTTTTAAAATTTGGATCTCTTTTTTTTTTCTTCAAATCTGAAATAAATTTAAATAACAACAATGAAGCCTAAAATCAACAAAATAAATAAAATTAGACTAAATTTTAAAGTTAAGAAGTGATAAAATATAAGAAATTATCTCAGCTCACCACTTGTTCTTGTGAGCCCTCGAGAAGGAAAGGTGTTCACCTTGTACCTGACAGTCTCAGACTTTTCCAATAGTGCAACACTAGTAAGGGAACTGGATCGAGCTCAGCAACCAGTCTACTACTGCAGCAAAGCTCTGAGGGGAGTAGATGAAAGGTATCCGAAAATGGAAAAACTAGTCTTAGCTCTGGTAACAGCAGCAAGAAGACTTAGACCTTATTTTTCAGGATCACACAACAGAAGTCCCCACATATCAGCCAATGAAGTAGGTCTTACATAAGCCAGAGTCGTCAGGGAGACTGGTCAAATAGACAATAGAGCTCAGTGAGTTCGACATCAGGTACAATCCCAGAATCGCTAACAAAAGACAGATATTGGTTGATTTCATCGCAGAATTCACAACAGGTCAAGATGCAACCCTGGATGTAATCCAACTGGTCCCCGACCTCCTGACATGGAAGCTTTCTGTAGATGGTGCTACCAACGCCCAAGGCAGTGGTGCTGGACTGATCCTGACCTCCCCAGATGGGATAGACATAGAATACGCCCTTAGATTTGATTTCAAAACAACAAGGCTAAGTACGAAGCCGTAATTGCTGGGCTCAATATGGCACATTCCATAAAAGTAGAGCAACTCGTGATTCACAGTGACTCCCAACTGGTAGTGAAACAGATCGAGGAAGCATACGAGGCTAAGGGAGACAGAATGGCTCTATATCTAAAGAAAGAACAAGAACTAATGAAAAATTTTGTACATGTTAAGTTCATGCATGTCCCCAAAACAGAAAATTCTCGAGCCGATGCCTTAGTCAGACTAGCCACTACTTATCAGGAGAACTTGGATATGCTCATCCCAATCGAACACCTAGCCGAGCCATCTGTAAGCTCTGAGGCCGGAGAGGTGTTCCCTATTCAGAATCAGCCAACCTGGATGAACCCAATCAGGAAATACATTCAAAATGGAACCCTGCTAGCAGACTCCAAAGAAGCAGCAAAGGTAAGAGTCAGGTCATCCAGATTCACCATCCTCCAAGAGAACCTGTACAAACGGGGATTCTCATCACCACTCCTAAGGTGTGTTGGAGACGAGGAGGTAAATTACATTCTCAAAGAGATCCATGAAGGAATCTGTGGAAACCACATCGGAGCTCGAACTCTGGCTGTTAAAGCTCTAAGGCAGGGGTACTTTTGACCCACGATGCTCATAGACACAGCAGAGTTGGTTAAAAAGTGAAAAACCTGTCAGTTGCATGCCAATATCCCACACTGCCCATCAGAGCTCCTTACTATAGTGGTTAGCCCATGGCCATTCCAGCAGTGGGGATTAGACATACTCGGACCCCTCCCAATAAGCACTGGACAATATAAATTTGCGATAATTGGAGTATACTACTTCACCAAATTGGTTAAGGTCGAACCTATTGCAAAGATTACAGAGCAGAAGATCCAGAGCTTCACTTGAAAATCCATAATCTACAGATTTGGAATACCCAGGGCATTCGTCTCAGATAATGGGAAGCAGTTCAACACTTTCAGGTTCAAAGGGTTTTGTGTTGAACTAGGCATAAATAATTGTTTCTCGGCACCAGCTCATCCTCAATCAAATGGGTAAACAGAAGTAACCATCCAAACAATCAAGACAGCTCTTAAAACAAAACTCTAAGCACTGAAAGGTCGATGGGTGGAACACCTGCCAAAAGTGTTATGGGCTTACAGAACCACTGCCATAGCAGCAACTCAAGAAACGCCTTTCACCTTGGCTTATGGTACTGAAGCGGTGGCCCCTGTGGAAATAGGCATCTCATCCCCAAGAATAGAGTTCACCAACCTCGAGCAAAACAAAAAATCACTTCTAGTCAATCTCGACCTCTTAAGGGAAAAAAGGGACAGAGCCTTGCAATGCATCCTTGACTATCAAAGAAAAATAGCACGATTCTACAACAGGAAGGTCAAACATAGGAGTTTCAAAGTAAGAGATCTGGTCCTCAAGAAACTCCTCCCAACGGGAAAGGACTCCACTCAAGGAAAGCTAGGGCCCAACTGTAAAGGTCCGTACATTGTGTCCAGAGTGATCAGACCAGGGAACTATGAGTTGTGAACTAAAGAAGGAAGGGTTTTGCCTCACACCTAGAATGCTAACCATTTGAAAAAGTTCTTTCAATAGCTAAGAACCCTACTTTTGTAAAACTTCACTGCAATAAACAAGAAGTTTAAGATCAATCGTCATTCTACAATTAGCAAATGATGAGCTCTTCAGCTCATAATACAATGATGAGCTCTTCAGCTCATAAAACTACAATGAGCACTTCACATAAAACTACAATGAGCTTTACAACTCATAAATCTAAGATGAGTTTCTCAAGCTCATAAACATGCGATGAGTTCCTAAACTTATAAACATAAGATGAGCTCTTCAGCTCATAAACATGCGATGAGTTCCTTAACTCATAAACATGAAATGAGCTCTTTGACTCATAAACACACGATGAGCTATTCAGCTCATAAATTAAAGATGAGCTCTTCAGCTCATAAACATACGATGAGTTCCTTAACTCATAAGATGAGCTCTTCAGCTCATAACATACAATGAGTTTCTTAACTCATAAACATAAAATGAGCTCTTCAGCTCATAAAAATATGATAAGCTATTCAGCTCATAAATCAAATATGAGCTCTTTAGCTTATAAACGGACAATGAGCTATTCAGCTCATGGATTAAATATGAACTCTTCAGCTCATAAATTTAACACTTAGCTCATAAAGTCATAGATAAGCTCCCTAACTCATAGACTCAAGCCAGGTTCTTAAGCTCAGGAACCCTTAAATTCAAGAGGTAAAACTCATACTTGGAAAAATTGTGCTTCCAAAAAGACCAAGACTCTTCTCGAAAGCAAGGAGGAAAAAGAAGGAAGAGAAATATAAACAAAAGACACACAAATTACAAAAAGTTCCTCTTTATTCACACTAGTTACAAAGCAAAAAAAAGGAAAATTATAAAACACAAGCAAGGCCCTAAGTGTCCAAAGATGGATCTACAACTAAGGGCAATTCAGAAGCAGTCATTCCTCCTAACAAAGCTGGAACTGGGGGGAGATCAGTTGAAGTAGGACGGTCCCCAGGCAAAGAAGGATCAGAGGTCCCATCATATACAGGAACAGATGGAGGACGAGGAACGGCCAGGTCAGTGCAAGGATTTCCTCAGACATCCCAGAAAAAGTTGGCAAGAGTGGAGCAAGCTCAGGAGCTTGGGCTAGCTCGGGGACTTGGACCTCGAACTCGATAGGTGCCAGCTCAGAAGCCTCAGCCCCAGTCTCAGAAAAAATGGACCCAGGAGCCTCGATCTCGTCCCTAGCAAGAACAACGCCAGGAGCAGTGACCTCGACTTCAGCCTTCTCTTCAGCAACTGGTTCATCTTTCTCCTTGTCAAAGTCCTAAGGGTATTTTTCCATAGCCTGCTCTTGGAAAGCAAAATACTCCGCTGCCCAGTTTGTAGCAGATTCATCCTGGAGCTCAGCGGTCTAGGAATCCCTCTCTCGAACCTTGGCTCTCTCCACCTCGACCTCCGTTAGTAGCGCAACATTGACCTCTACCAGCATATTGTATTCGTTCTTCATGGTTTGGGCAAAATCGCGAGCCTCAAAGACATCCTTCCGAGCTTGGAACATGCTATCAGTCTTGAGCTTTAGCTCATCACCTTTTTTCCTAACCTCAGCCTCAAGGTTCACATTTGTCGAGCTCAACCCCTTAACTTGAGCCTTCAGGTCTTGTACTTGAGCTCTCATATCATCATTAAAAAAGGCCAATTCAACAACCTTAAGCTCGAAGGCCTTCAAGGACTTCTAGGACACCTCGGCAACCTGCTCCAGAGCTCGAACTTTTCTTACCAAGGCACTCATATGAATTTTCATCTGCGAAAACAAAAAAGAACTAAGTTAAGATAAACTACCTACCCAAAAATAAATGTTAGAAATTCAGAGCTTACCGATGATGCTCCATATAGAGCAGTGGTAGCCGAGGTAGATAGAGGCATCAAGGAAACCTCCTGAATGTCAAATTCATGGATAACAGATGAAATGGCATCGACAGCAAGGTCCACATCCCTGATGAGCAGAACCCTGCCCTTGGTCATCTGAATTAACGAGCCCTCAAACCGCTGGTGAGGCACCTCTTCAACAGACTTCTTGGAGAAAGGATCTCGCAAGAAGGGAGCAATGGCCTTGAGGGCTCCAGCCATCTCCATTTATGAAGGGGAGGACAAGATCCCAACAAGTCTGACAGGCCCCGTGGAGGTAGGAAAAGATGTCGTCGGAGTCTTCTGGGGAAGAAGAACTCCTTGAGAAGATGAGACATTCGCAGTATTCAATGACGGAGGAGTTTTCTGGAGAGCCGATGGAGGTGAGGGAGTCGTCTGAGAATGTGGGGGCAAAGACGAGCTTACTCTTGGCATTTTTTTAGGAAGACCCAGGTAGCTTCCGGATTCGACTTCAGTCTTGTACTTCCCCCCCAGTTCTACCCTTCCTAAATTGGGCTACCTTAGCCCTTCCTGCCTCAGCATCTGAAGCCATCGAGCTGGGACCTGAAAAATTGAAGTAGGCAGGTCAGTAGATTCGGAAAGAAGAAAAGGTAAAGCTGGGGATGGAGAAAGAAATCCTTACCAGCAGAATCCTCCATATCGGCCACAGATATTGGGAGAGGAGTCTCAACTCTTACCTCGGGAGGACTGAACCCTAATTGAGTGAACATCACAGGCTTGAGAATCTCTGAGTACTTCTTTGGCTGACAGTCCTCCAAGCCCAACAGGACGACCCTATCCTCTGCGCTGAGGTCGGGACGAATACCTGAAAACGATAAAACGAAATAAGGTCAGCAAGTGAAATACCGAACCAAGGGAAGAAGTCAGATCAGGCCACCTCAGTAAGGACTTACCCAAATTGTTAAGGGCTGACCAAGCCCGGGGCACAGGGAGAGTGTCAGTGGCGTCCCTCGGGTTAAACTCTCATTCCTTCCCAGACACGAAGACAAAGAGCTTCTTCCAGCTCTTATGGGAACTTGGGAGGTTGGAGATCAAAATTGGAGCTTTCACCCGTTTAGCAAAGTAAAGGAAGCCATCAGAGGGAGAGAATTTAACGTTAAAAAATTTCATAAGCAAATGTATCATAAGGACATCGAGCTCATTCTTCTTAAAGAAGACAAGGAAGCCCACCAAAATACCCCAAGAGTTGGGAGAAATTTGGGCTAGACAGACATTGAAGTGTTGGAGAACAGTCTTACGAAAGGGGTGTAAAGGAAACCTAAGCCGTTCTTAAAGGAAGCAACAAAGAAACAAACCTTCTTAGGCACAATGGTGTCGTACCGAATGTCTACATGAGAAGACCAGTATTGCATACCCATAGGAAAGCCAAACCTGGAAGAAAGAACACTCAGATAGGGAGCCCTAGCAGTAGCGTAAGGATCCAAGAAGAGGGGAAGAGAAGATAAGGAACGACCTTGACCCCTAAAATAACAGAAATGGAAGGTCAAAAAATGGAATAACCAACTAGGACAAGCAAGATCCAGGATAGGCTAAGAACTCTAGGAAGAAAAGAAGAAAGGAAACAAGGCAAATGACGTACCTAATCAAAGACAATCAATAATTGAAGACCTAAGATGGGTGTGAGGGATGAGCAAAGCTAACTTCGCTAAGACTTTAGAGCCAATTTGATTTATCAGTGAAACCCTAAGTCGCAAGGAGATTAAAGAAGATGAAACCGCAAAGAAGGATAAAGGGAAGAAATCTGAAGGAGGAATATGGACGGAATTCGAAATAATGGTAAAATGAGGTTTTCGCCTACAAGATGTTTTTAAGGCAAGCGTACGAATGGACACGTGAAACCAGGGGGTGAAGGACGTGCACGAGAAATGAGGCAGAAATGATTGCACGTTTGCAATACCGTAACAGTCGAGAAACGTCCCATCGTGCGAATCCCGGGGTCGAACCAAGCTAACCTCGTTCACCCAGGTCAGAGGTCAGTCTCAGCTCATGTAACTTACCTGAGTAGGGATTGGGGGGAAATCTGATGATATCCTAAATATGTCTAAGGTTGAGCTCGGGTATTCAGCTCGAGCCATCTAAGCTAAGGTCACTCAGCCCATCTCGGTTGACCAGGGAACCTGAGGCCGGTAACTCCTCCCCAGCAGCTACACCTCCGTAGGAATAACACCGAAGACAGCTAGCTTCCACCTAAGCACCATACATAACGTAAAGACTGAGCATCTGGGCAAAGAAATCCTAACCGCCTCATCAGTATCCATAACAGTCGCGTGAAAGGTGCAACCATTACAAGAAGAGGGCAAAGATCACGCCCAGTATCATGCAAGGCCTCTAAAGACTATAAATACGAGGCATATCCCTCACAACAAGAGACAAGCAACTTTAGCCTAAATAGATAACCTGTGTAATCTTCCCCATCATCAATAATATATTCAGGAGCAAGAGACTCCCTTAAGAGTGAATTAGCCGAGCTCCCGAGCTGGTGAACCATTATAAACTCTCTGTGTGCAATCCCCCTTTCTCCTGTTCAAATTCTTAAGAGCCTAGGAGCTCCGACTAAGCTATTCAGTGACCCTTTAGTACCTAACTATCATTAGCTCTGCTCATTTGTGTGACATACATCATCAGTTTCTTTGTTTAATTTGGACTTTGTTATTACAAATAGCCAACTATGTAACCTAAGGGGGCTTTTGATGAATTAATAAAATTGAGAAAGTTTTCTCTTTTCTCCAATTCATCTGGTATTTCTAGGAATTAATAGATTAATTGATGGATCTAGAATTGGTATTTTGAGTCAATCAACAGGCCTAGAATATCAAACTTAGAGAAAAATTCTGAACTGATATTTATATGTAAATCCACGATTTAATTTCATTATGTTTCTGAACCCTTTTTTTTTCATTATATTCATGTGTTTACACGTTTTCCTGCATCACTACTCTTCAATGGTTCGTGAAAAGTTGCATCAAATGTGATATCTATTTTTCGAGGAATCATTACATCAAAGAGAGAGTGAACTTGCACATCAGATGAGCTCAATCTCCTGGACCAGATGAGGGTCGAATCCACCCATGTGGCACATGCTCTTACTTTTACATATCTTGGTCTCTAATGTTTATTTGGTAGGATAGATTAAAAAATATTGGAGATTTTTTTTGATATTTGGCATGGATGATAAATTAATATTTTATCGTTATATCCTCATATAAAATTAATGTATCTATCATACTGAAACATGTATATTAATTAAGGAGTGAAAAAGTAAATAATCTACGTTTTCACACACAAACTTATCTTCTGTTCCTCTTGTTCGCCCAATTTTTGAGAGTTAGATATTGGTGGACTAAATGTGCTCAATGTTATATGGATGTTTTTACGCCTTCTCTCAAGGTTGGATTGTCTACGTACGCGGTACGTCCATCAAACTTCAATAAAGTGAAATTGATCGAATTCTTTATATGGTGACAATGTAGATTGCATGTTTGAAAGAGGGGCAAACCCGTAAATTCGATAAGAAAGAGCTGCAAGTACTGCTTCGCTAGATTTCCAAAGGTCGCTGGGCGGCAGAAGGTTGCCACAAGTAAGTCAATTTGAGAGACCAAATGCAGTTTTCCGTGCACCGGACATGTAGCTTACCACATCAGTCTGTTGCATGATACCGGGGAGGCCTTTTAGCACCGCTAGCTATGAGTCAGTCGGTTAGTCCCTCCCAAGAGTCCCATTGAATGGAATATTTTTTTTTTTTTAAACAAACACGATGTTTTATTCATTTCTTTACTTTCCTACCCCCTCCGTTTTTCTAGTGCGAAGCATAAAAGTGCGATGTGAACCATGCTGTTAAAAGAACAAAAATCATACAATATTAAAGTATTCTCACTATTTTATTATATAGGAAGAATCACTTTGTGGAGGTTAGTTCCTTTGTATTTTGAGTCAAACAAGTCTGTCTATCAAGATTATGTTGTCTTCACCAAAGCAACTCCAAGTCTCATTGCTTATGTCATATGGATATGGTTGTTGATACCATACTGCTTTTCCTGGAAGTTTCTCTCTCTCTCTCTCTCTCTCTCTCTTAGACCTTACCTAGAGCACATGGATCTTGCCTCTTCATCCTCCAACATACTTCAAGATTCAAAGACTCCATGGCATCTTCGCCCATCCTCCAAAACTAATCTCATTCATTGCAGTTTTAATGAAACCAAGTGGTTTTCGACTCAAATACAATTATTGTATTGATCCTACTTCGCTGGCTTGTCTAACCACCTTCAATAAGGACCACATTATTACTTGTCGATTGTCGTATATGCTAGGTACGGAAGATCACAGGCATGGTACGAGTTCATACTATATCTTGTCTTGATCAGCACATAGATGCACAAATAAAAAATATGGAGCACCAACAGTTCAATTATTTGATTATGGTGCACAATTTATAGTATATATGGTTGTTTTTACAATTGAGAACTGTCTATGATCATGGCTAGTAAGTCATGTTTGTAATCATTAGTAAATTTTGAGTATTGGGTTGATTAAGAAGTCTTTTACAAGACTTAAACTTTGGACTTTAGAGTATTAATCACGAAAATCCTATGGTGGAATTATATTGTCAAGTAGTGTAACATGTGGCTCCATTATTGCGATGTTGACAATTATATGGTGGATGTGCAGGGAGAAGTGAAAATAAGCCTAGAAAACTCGCTTTCTGGGTGTTAAAAGTTTTAGATTATCTGTCGATTCTGATCCGGCCGGGAGAAAAGCAATAAATGTAGTTAGTTAAACTACTCACCCAACATCAATGGAGAACGCTCAACAGAGCTTCACAAGAAGTCTAGAAACCCCACATTAACATGGCGGGAGGGTTTTGGACTAGTTGATATGCCCACATCTCCTCCTTGCGTCAGTGTAACACTAGTAATTACAACTGTTTTCAATACAATAATGCGGGGTTAACAACGCGTAAACATCTCCTCCCTTTCTACATTTCTCGGTCAACATCGCTCAGTTCAGTCTTGATTTCAAGCAATAAACATGTGTATTTTGATGAAGTGATTAACAGCTAAGTTGAAACTGCAAAATTTTTGGTCAAGGTCCAGCATTTCAATCATTTACTTTCAGCCATGGGTAAGGTTCGTACGATACAAAAAATTATAACTTTTGTAGGATGGGTTATAATTGTTTGGGATCAAAGTTACAACACACAAAAGTTAAGATTAATCCAAAAATTATAGAAACAATCCTTAAAAATATATAATTTTAGGATAAGCTACATCCTTATAGGGGTCAGTTATAATTTTTTGGAGTGTTTAATGTTAGGATCGGTTCCAAACATCCCGACAAAATGTAATTTCACCCAAAAAATTATATTTTGTGGTTCAGTACCATAAAATAATTTCATAATGTAGACTTATCCTTATTCCATTACCAGAATAAAGGACTAATAAATGTATTGATTGTCTCTCTCCTTGGGCAATGACAGCTAATAATATTGTAATCAATGTGCCCAAATACAAAATGTGGCTATTAAAAAATAATTTGGTGAAATTTCCTTCAAACTTCGAAGAAACCAAACCCTAATTACATCCAGGATTAGGACAAAAATAGAGAGTGTGGTCGGAACATGCAAGATGTCTCTTATTAAGAACATGCATTACAAAACTAGAGTTATTCATGGATAAGTAATATTATGTTTATCAAGTTTTTTATCTCAGGTGATGTGACATAATCTCTATCATTAAATATTAATGGAATCCGTTTATTTGATGATAAAAATTATGTCACATCACTTGAGATGAAAAACTTGATAAAAAAATCTTTGTCAGCATAACAGGGTTGTTCATACATACTGTGCTTAATTTTATCCAATATATTTTTTTCAATCAATCAAGTTTAAGTAGCACTGGTAATAGATAGTGTTGTGTTGATTGAGTTTATGTTGCATTAGAAATTATTTAACTTAAACACAATCTATTTATAATATTACGTGTTTCGTTTTATATTATGCATGTTAATGTCATTTATAGTTATGTATATATCAACTCATTTATTTAACTGCTAGTGATATCCCGTGATTAAAGTCACTGTACACTGAATTGTGATATTATGTGTGTATTAGAGTTTGTATATAATGTGTGTGTATATATGTGCAGTTGTATGTTGTGGAGTGTATGTGTTGGATTTGTGAAAGTTAGAGAGAAAGTGTGTGCTATGTGTGTGAAATTTATGAGGAAAAATATACCCTTATAAATTTAAAAATCTAATTGATTTATTATATAGATTTTACCCGACAACTTGGTTATGATCCAAATTTATTAAAACTAGAGATATACTAGAAAAAATTTATTTCTAATTAACGAGTCATGTTACTGGCCAACACTAACCCTGTGTTTGATACGATGGAAAGAAGGGTGGATGAAAAATAGAGGAGGGAAAATGGAGGGAAAGGAAAGGTTTTCACTCGTTTGGTATGGAAGGAAAACACAATGGAATGGAAAATGGAAAGGAAACTTAATTCACTCAGTCTGCCATTTTTTTTCCTTCCGATTTTGGGCGGAAAGTGGAAGATAAAAAGAGAATCTTATTAAAGTTTAAGCTAAATTACTATTACTTGTCAATTCTTATTGTGCACATTATTCTATTTCTATTTTACTTTTGATGATGTCAGCCACTTTTAATATTATGATTATAGAATTTAAATATTATTTTTAGTTTTATATTTTCATTTTTTTATCCAGGAAAATGCACTAATGTGTAAATTCTTTTTATATTCTTATTTTTAATTAATGTCATTTTGTCGTTTTTTAATTAATAGTTACAAATCATTCAAATCAAAATTAATTTGTAACAAAAATAATGGGATTAAAAGCTTTTTCAAATTAATTGGATTGATTTGTAATAAAAAATTCACTTAATATATTTAAGGGTAGAATTATAAATTAGACATATATGTTTTTCCTTTCCTTTTATTTTTCATCCAATACCAAACAATGAAAAATATATTTCTTTTATTTTTCATTCTTACTATCAAATAAAAAAGAAAGAAAGAAAAATAATTTTTTTTCTTTCATGGATAAAAAAATTATTCTTTTTATTTTTTTTTCTTTCCTTCTTTCCATCTTTGTACCAAACCGACAATAACTTTAATAAATGATTCCTTTTAGTGTAATCATTTATTTGTGTTCTCACTTGTGTCTAGGAGGAAGGAGAGAGGATGGAGAGGGGATTGTACGGATTGACCTGACATTGTTCTTTTTACATAACTTTATTGGAGAATGCAATTAAACGTTACAGATTAAGAGAGAGAGAGAGAGAGAGAGAGAGAGAGGAGGGCGGCGGGGGGCGGGGGGGTGGGTGGCAGGTTGGGTAAGCCATTGAGTTGTTCGAGGGGTAAAGATGACTCGTAAATTTATATGTTTTGAAGTTCGAATTTTAGTAATTTTTTAGAATTAAATCATGAGGATTCTTTTTTTCGTAAATATCTTAATATTAACGTGGATGACTTATCTTTTAATCAAACTGAAAAAAATATTAATCGAGATGAATATAAATTAATTCGAATATATCTGATTATTGAACTAAAAAGGCAGTACAAGCAGTACTTTAGTGTTCCCACATAGGCTTGTATCCTCTTGTACACTTTAAATTTTTTGAGAAATATTATGTAATTCAAATTTGTTATCTAAATTTGTATTTTAAATGAAGGGAGACTATTAGATGAGTGAGTCTCATTAACTTTTTTAAATAGAATTCACTGATTTAGGTTGCATATTTGGGTTGCATATTTAGATTGTAGATTTAAGTTACATAGCATTGCTCAATTTTTTTTAATATTTTGATTACACCGATATATCTAACTTACTCCTAATTTAGAAAATAGTTGGATTCACTAAACTAGATACGGGGATCACATTCACATTTAAATTTTTGACTTCGTAGGACTATCAACAATGTATTGTCTCAAGACTCTCGACCATAGACAAGACTCAACCTATTAATCTATTAGTGAGGTTCATGAATCCTAGTTATTCCACGTGGTTTGTACATTGCATGATGTTGACTAAGAGCTTTTGTGAATGTTTCGTATGGAAACTACAACTATTCAAATGTAAAAACTAAGTTGTTGTTTGGTTTTTATTTTAAAAAATATTATTTGAGAACTATTTTTGAGAAGAGTTTTAGAAAATTATTTTTAGTATTTTTTGTTACAGAACTTGTTTAGTTATATGATTCCAAAAACAGTTATATGAAATATAAAGTATTAAAATTTGTTTGAACAATAACCCAGAAAAAATAATAAAAACAGAAATGTGATAATGGTCGTACTGGGAGTGTGGTGGTGGTGGTGATGTTGGTGGAAGGGTGGTGGTGAAAGTATGGTGGTGGTGTTAGTGTTAGTATGGTGGTGATGTTAGTGTTTTCTAAATTCTGAAAAGATTGTTTCTAAAAATACAAAAAACAGCTCTAACTAGTTCCCTAAATCTACTCAATTTTTGTTCTTAATTTTTAAAAAACATAAAAAAAAAACAACGTGTTAAATAGTTTTTCTTCTAGGAATTATTTCTAAACATAAAAAATAGTTTATGAGATGCAAACAAAATAGGACATTAACCTCAACAATTTATCCTTTTTCAGTCCCTATAACAAGCAAAAAAAAAAAACTATTGCCAATTTAGAAAAGAGAGGTGATCGCCCAAAAAATTTATGGCAAATGATACAATAGAATATGAATTTTGATTGTTGATACAATTACACTCAAACCCCCTGAGATTTGTCACTTAATCACTCAGACCCTTTGACATTTGAAATATTACACATAGATCACATGAGGTTTGTACGCATGTAACACTTAGACTCCTGCTGTAAATATGTTTGTTAATAAATTACACTTAGACCCCCTTGAAGTTTATATGTATATAATACTTAGACCCCTTAAGTTTAAAATATTATACTTAGACAAAAAATACTCCAATCAAATATAGAATATTAAATATTTTAAATTTTACAACCAAAATTCATATTCTATTGTATCATTTATTGAAATAAAATTAAAATTAAAAATAAAAATTTAATTTTTTCTTAAAAAATCGTAACTAGTATACAATTATACTATCTATTGGAATAAAACTAAAAAATAAAACAAGGGGTTTAAGTCATTCATAATAGATCATGAATTTTACATCTAAAATTCATGTTCTATTATGTCATTTATTAAAATAAAATCAAAAATAAAAGTCTAATTTAAAAAAAAAAATCATAGTTAGTATATAATTATATTATCTATTAGAATAAAACTAAAAAATTAAATAAGGGGTCAAACTGTAATGGATACAATATCTTTTAGCTTTAATTGGAGTAGTTTGGTATTTTAATTTAGTTTAAACAATCAAATTAAATTTCAATAGACAATATAATTGTATACTAATTACGATTTTTTAAGAAAAAAATTGAATTTTTATTTTTGATTTTATTTTAATAAATGATACAATAGAATATAAATTTTGGTTGTAAAATTTAAAATATTTGATATTTTATCTTTAATTGGAGTATTTTTAATCTAAGTATAATATTTTAAACTTAAGGGGTCTAAGTATTATATACCTACAAATTTTAGGGAGTCTAAGTATAATTTATTAACTGATATATTTATAGTAGGGGTCTAAGTGTTACACGAGTACAAATTTTAGGGGGTCTGAGTAATTAAGTGATAAATTTCAAGGGGTCTAAGTGTAATTCTCCCTAATAATAAATATGAAACTTCCTCGTATATGAACAGTGCAAGACCTCAGGCATGAAACCGTGGCCCACATGGGAAAGAGCAATGTCTTAGTCCTAAAAGGTTCTGGTCAAAATGTCATGTGCACATGCTGGCATGCATTTCGATCCCCAAGTTGAAAAAAAAGTAGTTGAATTATAGTTGAGCCGTAGCAAATGAGAATCACCTCGAGTAACCCAAAACAAATTTGAAGAGAGAGAGATAGAGAAAGCAGAAGTCAAGTCATGCAGGCGTAAGCTTGGCCATGAACGGTTGCGACTCTAGTCTTAATTTAATTCACCACCACGCCCCTCTCTACCTTGATGGGGAAAGAAGTGAAAGAGACTTTTAGAAATAAATATATATACATGTAGGGCCTTATATGTTATATCAGTCTCATTACGCGGTTTTAGAACTGCATGCATGACAGAGAGGCACCAGCTGCAAATGCACTGCTCTGTTACTCTTCTATTGCGCGTTGAGTGTTTGTTTTTTCTATTTTTTTTATGCTAATTATATCGAGACGGGGGATGTCAATCGAATCGTATTCAACATGTCATATTCGTGTTATATTATTTTGAATCTTCTTATATAAGAATCATATATATTTGTTTTGAGTTTTGCCGGTCTTAATGAAAAATAGTTGGTTCTAAAACAACTCATATAATACTACATCTTTCTTTATAATACTAGAGTTAAGTGTTTCTGTTATTTTCCGATTCAATTTGTATCGAGCTCGTGTTGTATTTGTGTTAATGTGTAAAATTGATAGTTCTAATAGGGTGTTATATTTATCATGTCATGTTGTTGTTATGTTATGTTCATCGTTGTCAAGTTGGCAAGCATGAACGATTTCTAAATCAAAAACTAAATAAATACTAAAACTTTCAATTTTCGACACGACACGTTAACACGACACGAAACGAACACAAAATTAATAAGTCGAAAACAAAATTAAACGAATTAATGGGCTAAAATTGCTCAAAACACTTAAACACAAAAACAAATCATGTCGGGTTCATGTCAAAATCAGATCAACCTGATTTTGACCTGATTAACCCGTATATTTTAAACAGGCTGACATGATTCGGACATGAACCTGACTTAACTCATTATACTCGTTTAACCCGTTTATGGCAGTATAATTTGTCTATTATGTATGACTGATGTGATCTTAACATTATTATTTATTAGTTCTTATTTCTACTATGATAATTGACAGTATAGTTCTTAACATTATTATAACAATATACTAGTATAATTCTTATTTTAATTTTTGAGTTGAAACTTTAATACATTTAGTTAATTTCATTGATTAGATGTGATATATTATTTGTAAAAATATTTTTTGAAATTTTGGATGAATGATTGAATGATGTATTTAATGGTAATGGACTGGTGTGGAAACAGGTTATGTGTGTTAAATATGTCTGTGTTATGTGTGTTAAATAAGTTAAACAGATCATGTTATGTGTGTTAACCTGAAAACGACATGTTTATTAAACGTGTCAAACAGGTCGAATTCGGGTAACCCGTTTAATGACTAGATCAGGTTAGTGTTTACATATCTCGACACGATTATTAAACATGTCAGGTTTGAGTTTTGAGATTTTCGACACAAACTCGAAATCAACCCGAACGAAATGACTCAACTCAACACGTTTGACACCCCTAATAAATACAAACCTTTTATCCCTAATTCCTTGTAATCTATTTGATTTATATCCTACCACAACTATACAAAAGATCATGTGGTTGTATAATAATTCATATATTACCAGATTAAGAATGGAAAAAATAAAAAAGACTAAAATGTTTTATTCGTATAAAACATATTAAACAGGTTTATCCTGTTAAAATTCGATGGTTCATATTTGATATTAATTCGACTTATTTAATAGTCATAATATTTAATCATATTATTTTTAAATTTATATTCTTTATTGTGTTCAGTGTTGTAAAAAAATACCACCCCTATCCGAGCTTAAGCATCTCCCTCTTATTCTCTCTCCTCAACTGCAAAATCCTCGAAGCTGCATATGACAGAATGCTATGTTTTCTCCTCTTAATATTCATTGTTAAATGCATGTGTATAAGACATGTTATACTATCAACAAAAGTAATGTTATCCCATGTGCTGAAATGACTCAATTGCCCTTGAATTCACATTTAGTTTCATATTCTATAATGCTTTCTACTGTTTTTAAGGTCAATTCATGATGTCAATCTGGGTGACTTGTTGATAACTCTAGAACGAACAGTTAGTTTATGAGCCTTCCTTGAGGTTTCTAAATGGTGCATATTGGAGACAGACTACCAAAGTAACTCTTGACTCCATTTGCTTTGAAAAAGTTTACACTTGTCAGCTGTTCTTAGCCATCTTACCAGCTAAGTGGAAAAGGTCATGTAGGCATTTTTATTCAAACTCATTAATATTTGTTTACCTCTTCTCCCTTTTGAAGGGTAAGAATCGGTTAATGTTTCTCATTTTCCATACAGAAAATTGCGTTATGTACAAAATTCAAAAGCCTAGAGTCATATGTGTAACAACACGAGGAGAGGAAATTAAGCGACAATGTGATGAGTCTGTCTTGCATCGTTTGGTGAAGAGTGCCAGAAGTGCTTCATAAATCGGATTTAACGGAGACACCACGTTACCATCTAATAAAAAACAAAACAAATAAGCAGGTATATCTCATATATAATAGTTACCACCTTGTCATGTCATTTAATAACCATCCAAGTGAGGTTCACTTTACCCATGTGTAAGTTTATTATTCTATAGTGACATCGCGTGTCACTGATAACATGGTATCACCGTTACGCCCAATATTTACTCGAAATCTAGGGGCTAAGATTTTTCAATGGATTTGTAATTTCCAAAAAGCATAAGCCATGAAAACTGTTTCTGGGTTAGTTAATAAATTCATTGGGAATAGAATTAAAGCCAGTCAATTTGAGCCAACAAAAATATAGAATTTGACATGGAAAGGACTAATAAGTCAATTTGATAAAAGAAAACTCATATTTTTCATTGTATAAAATACTGGAAAACATCTGTCACCCATTTTGTTACATGTAGAACCTTACTGTTCCTTCACTAGAGGGATATGCTTACTAAAATCAAGGCTAAACCCCCATCTATAAATGCCAACCTCTTCTCCTTCACAATCACTTCCTACTTCATTCCCATCCACAGATACAGAAGAATTGAAGAAGGTACACTACATCTACACACACAGTCACATACACACATTGAGAGAGATAGAGGGGGAGAGAGACTTGATACTTCAACATCTTCTATACTTCAAAGGATTAGGTACATTATACACACACACACACAGAGAAAGAGAGAATTGATACTTCTTCATCTTCAATACATTAGAGCACCTATCCTTCAAGGTTAGCTCTCCAATGAAGGGGATAACAGAGCCCAAGATCGAATCAGAGTCATCCAAATCAATGCCATCATCATCATTCAAGAAGAAGTACAAAGGAGTGAGAATGAGGAGCTGGGGATCATGGGTGTCTGAGATAAGAGCACCAAACCAAAAAACAAGAATATGGTTAGGCTCTTACTCCACCCCAGAAGCTGCTGCAAGAGCCTATGATGCTGCACTCTTATGCCTAAAGGGTTCCTCAGCCAACCTTAACTTCCCAATCTCCTCGTCACAATACATTCCTGATACCATTTTGTCCCCTAAATCCATCCAAAGAGTTGCAGCAGCTGCAGCAGCAGCTGCCAATAGTTTTCCAGACAATGCCACCCCACCACCACCACCATCTCCTTTCTCTACCTCGACCTCATCTTCATCAACCTCTTCGCCATTGTTGTCGTCTTCAACATCAAATCATATCGAGGATGATGTTTTGTTAGCTCCATCTCATGAAATCTACGTTCCCCCAATAGTAGATCACCTGTCATGCTCATATGTTGCTGATGAACCAATGTGCATAACTGCACCGTGGTACAACTTTGATTCACCAAAGTATATCGATATGCTTAATGGGCTGGTGTTAGATCCACCACCGATGGATGAAGATGCATATGAAGAAGGCGATATTCGTCTCTGGAGCTTCTGCTGAATAATTCAGTCCAGATTACTCCAACCCACAAGCTAGTTATTTTTTAAAATTCATTTAATGATCTTCAGTTTATTGCTTGAAGACATACTGACAACGACAAAATTTCATATACTAGTGAAGTAAGTTAATTAGAAGGAAGTCATATGGAGAGAGACATATTTTTTGGACCCTCCCATGTGGGTTCCTAAATATTTTCTGCAAAGTGTCACATGTATGCTGTATTATTCATTGTGTTTCGCTGTAATAAGAGGGCAGAGAATTTTTTTATAATAATTGGCAAAGATTTTCTCCCTGCAGTGTTTCTTTGTGGTTTCTTTTGGAGTATTTTAAAAAAAAATCAAAATATTTCCCTTTTTTTTTATGTTGACATAATTTCATAGGACCCATGAGTTACATATCTTAATTTAAGTGTGCATTATTGTGTATTTTTATTTGTTCTATAAGTTACAAAGACCAATATATAAAGGGTGGATTTTCTGACACGAGCTAGTGGGCTAATTAAATTAGGCTAGGAGTTACAGCTTTCATTCATCACCTATAAATAGAAGTCCATCTAGCCATTCTTAGTGTGTGAAAAAACAAGGACTTTCTCATGTTTCTTTCTCTCTTTTATACTCTATTTTATGTTATACTTCTTGGGTTAAGAAAGTGCATGTGAAGTTTCTGATTGTTAGATTTTGTAAATTTAGAGAAGTCACAGTGTGCGGCTGTGTTGTTTTATCATGGAGATGGCGTGCTATGACTTTCGACATCGGACAGTTTATCTGTATAGGGACACGAACCGTCTTAAAAAGAGTTATGACTTAGTCTGCGCCTCTACTGAAATTTTATATTTTATTGGGTATGAAATCTATTGTTATCTCTATTGGAGAATAATCGAGGTAAGTGTGATAATTTTTTTTGAGCAATGCTATGTAACTTAAATCGGTAACCCAAATTTACATCCCAAATAAAGAGGGACCGTTGGATCAGTGGGTTTCATTTAAAAAAGTTGATGGGACCCACTCATCCAACGGTCTCCTTTCATTTGAGATAAAAATTTGGATTACATAGTATTTTTTATCTTTTTTTACTATTTATGTTTTCTAAATCTTACGGATTAATGTTTATTTCTAATTATTTTGGATCTAGTTCTAACAATTTCTTTATCATGTCTAGTTGTAAGGAAGTCCAACTAATAAACGCGATTTCGATATGAAGCTTGGAAGCACATATTATTTGGGAGTAATGTTAATTGAACCTAATTTATTTACCTAACTTGTTGTTCGAATTATTTACTATAATTGGATTGACAATAGATCTCAGTATTATTTGAGATATACTAATAATCTATTAGTTGTAATTAACTAGATTAATAAATTATGTCATAAAAATATTTCCAAATACTTTGGGAGATCAAATAGAGCTTGATTAGTTTATCCTAGACAAAAAATAAACAACATAACCAACGGTAATTCTATTTCTTTTTATGGATAAAAGTTTGAATTTATATTGTCAATTGCATGGCATCGTGTATGAGAACGGAAGTAGATGGGATGTGGAACCTTGAAAGCGTTGATAACATGTCGTGTTCGTCCATTTTGGGTTTTGTTGTTTTTGTTTGTGTGTGTGTGTGTGTGTGTGTGTGTGTGTGGTGATGTTGGGGGTGGGGGTGGGACCTGTACGTGTGTGCTTGTGTGTTGAGACAATGCTGCAGTTGAAAAATTAAGAAGAATTGAGACATTAAATCAGATATGTGCATCCATTCAAGTGACACGTTGCTAGTTTGAGTTTAGCAATGAGAATAGAATTATTTATTATTTAGCTCTTTTAAAATATTCCATCGGGAAAATAGCAAAAAAAAATTCCATCGGGCATTAGGTACAATCTTTGTATTGTTTTTTTTTTTTTTTATACCAATGCAGATCAAGAACATGTGAGGCCTAAAGGGATAAGTGTTTATGAGATTACTGTTTTCACTAATTTTTTATTATTTTTGAGTTTACTGTTTTTACTAATTTTGAGTTCATTATTTTTTGTATATACAATTTTCATGCCATTAATTATGTTTTACTAAATAATTTGAATTTTTATTGTCTAAGACATCAAAATTAGATAAAATTTACTATTTTCAAATTTTGCATATTTTAAGTCTCAATTTCAATTACCCGAAATAATGAAAAAAATTAACTTTTCACTTTTTTTGAGTTTACTTATTTTTCATTGTTGACTTCACTATTTTTGAATTCACTAAATTTCATAAATTTTTAGTTCATTGTTTTTCATTATTTTTGAATTCACTGTTTTTCATTGTTTTGGGTTGTGGGTGGAGGTGGTTGGCGGTGATAGTGGGTGGTGGTGGCGAGTGGTGGTGGTTGGCAGTGATAGTGGGTGGTAGTGGCGAGTGGTAGTAGTTGGCGATGATGGTGGGTGGTGGTGGTGGGCTAGTTTTTCACTGTTTTAGGTGATGGATGGAAGTGGTTGGCGGCAATGGTGGGCAGCAGGTGGTGATGGTTGACAGCGATGGTGGGTGAAGGTGGCGGTGATGGTGGTGGTCGATGGAGGTGAGTCATGGCGGTTTGTGGCGGCAATAACAGTGGTGGGTGGTAGTGGACAACTGTTACCCCCTTAGTTTTTGGCTCGACGTTAGCATGGGGTAGCCTCGCCTAAAGGCGCCCATGCTTAGCCAAATTGGGTTTCGCTTGGGGAAGCAGACCCTCGATACAATCAGTGAGTGATTGAAGACCCATGCATGACTGAGTGAAACAGCACATGCATGGGCACGTGGGCACAAGAAGGCATGGAAGCAATGTAGCCTGGTGGCTTGAATTGTGGGGCAATGCTAGCTTGGAAGACTAAGCCATAGGCTAGGCATGGCTAGACACGAATGCAAGACAATCAGATGCTGAGGGCTCATGAGAAAGGCACATGCACAACATGTGAGAACGTTGTGGCATGTACCCTACAGATGGTGGCAGTTATGTGCAGTTGTTGGCAGGTGCACATCATGTAGGAATCTCTGTCATGTGCACATAGCATGCAGGGAAGTTGTAGGCAGTTGCTGGTTTGGTCAGCCAACAGTTGCAACTTCCCTCTGCCATGATCAACACAGCAGACTTTGTGGGCGGATTTGAATTGTATGCAGTTGCCTAGGCGGTTGGGCTTGTAACCGCCACCCTGAATATTATAAATAAACATGTCTGGGTCTGTAGTGCAACCAAGAGAGTTGGGCACATTTTTGTAAGCAGACTCAATGCTGAGTTTCCTTATACTTTGCTGAGAAAGAAAGGTTTGGCATGTTGGCCTGTAAAGCTTGTGTGTTGTGTGTGTGTGTTTGCTTACTGTCCATACTCTGTTCTTGTGTGCATTCTGTGAGCGTTTTGAGTGTTTGACTGAAACTGAGTGTTGGATCTCAGTGCCACCACGAGGCAAAAATTCGGTGAGAAATTTAACCCCATGACAGTTGGTATCAGAGCTTCAGTTTGCGACCATGGCTGGTGGAAACACTGCTGAATTACGAGAACGCATGACCCATCTCAAAGATTTTCTGGGCGCCCCTGAAAGTGATGTTGCAACCAGCGTGGATGTGCAGATGGAGCAACACGTTATTCAGATTTCTGGTTTATAGATGGCTTTTAATAGCTATATGGCCAACACCGATGCAAAGATTACAACGATGATGGAGGACATCTTGTCTCTCACAGACGCTGCCAAAACGAATCTGAAGGATCTTGAAGACTAAATGTCCCCGGTGAAGAGGGCCATGAATTCTCGACCTGCTGTGGGCGAGACGTCTTCAAAAATCAAAGTCCCTGAACCAAAGGCCTTCGGAGGCAATCGAAGCGCCAAAGATCTGGAGATTTTCCTGTAGGATATGGAGCAGTACTTTAAAGCTGCTCATGTGCCTGCTGGAAAGAAAGTGACAATAACCAGTATGTATCTTTCTGGTGATGTCAAGTTGTGGTGGCGGACTCGGAATGAGGACGATGCATCTGCTGGGCGTCCAAAGATAGAGACGTGGGAGACCTTGAAAAAGAAATCAAAGGATCAATTCCTCCCTAGCAATACAACCTGGATTGCTAAAGATTCGCTCAAGAAATTAAAGCACATCGAAACTATTCATGATTATGTGAAGGTGTTCAATTCGTTGATGCTGGACATCAAGAACATGTCGGAGGAGGACAAACTCTTTAACTTCATGTCCGGACTGCAAGGCTGGGCACAGGCCGAGTTGAGAATGCAGGGGGTACGTGATTTGCCCACTGCTATCGCTGCTGCAGACGGCCTTGTTGACTTCAAAATGGGCGACAATCAAGGCCCTTCTGAGAGGAAAAAGAAGGATGGTGGCAGCAGAAAAGATAAAGTTGGCCCTTCCAAAGACGCAAAGAAGGCGAATTGGAAGAAAAAGAAGAACGTTGCTGACTCTAAAAAGCCAGACAATAGTCAAAAGAAGAATGCTTTTGATTATGGCTGTTTTCTCTGCGGTGGCCCCTATTGTGTCAAAGATTGTCCCAAGCGAGAGAAGTTAAGTGCCCTCGTTGCTGCAAGTAGGGATGACAGTGATGATGGCTGCCCCACCCGATTTAACCCTCTCTAGTTGCTGAACGCAATGACTGTGGGCAAAGTTCAGCAACCCCGCAAAGGCCTCATGTTTGTACAGGCCTGGGTGAATGGCAAGGAAGTTCTGGCTATGGTAGATACGGGAGCCACCCATAATTTCGTTGCCCCGAGAGAGGTGGGAAAATTCGGTCTACAATTGACAGAAAATGCTAACAAACTCAAGGCAATAAATTCTAAAGCAAGGTCGGTGCATGACACGACAGAAATACGCCTGAAGGTGGGTCTATGTGAAGGCCATGTGAGTTTGATGGTAGTGCCCTTGGACAACTTTGATGTCATCCTGGGGAATAAATTCTTTATTACGGCAAAGGTGGCACTGATGCCACACCTGAATGGAGTGCTGATCACAGATGAGAAAACACCATGTTTTGTGGCTACAGTCATGGCAGACCAAAGCAAGAAAGAAGGAAAGCAGAAGATGGAAATGTTGTCCGCTATACAAGTGAAAGCTGGGCTGAAGAAGGGTGAGATGACATTCCTCGCAGCTTTGGTGGAGATCAAACCAGATGTGCTAGTTGAAGTACATGATGCAATAACAAATGTATTGGGGGAATTTGCTGATGTTATGCCCCCTGAACTCCCCAAAATCCTTCCACCCAGACGTGCAATTGACCACAAGATATAGCTGGAGCCTGGGGCTAAGCCTCTAGCCCGTTTCCCTTATCGGATGTCGCCTATGAAACTGGCAGAATTGAGGAAACAGTTGAACGAGTTGCTAGATTCTGGCAGTATGAAACCATCCAATGCGCCATATAGAGCCCCTGTTCTGTTCCAGAAGAAGCAAGATAGGTCGTTGCGTATGTGCATCGACTATCGGGCCTTGAACAAAGTGACAATCAAGAACAAGTACCCTGTTCTGAATGTTGTTGATCTGTTTGACAGACTTTCTAAGGCCACATTCTACACGAAGCTGGATCTAAGGATTGGGTATTGGCAAGTTAGAATTGCAGGGGAAGATGAGCCTAAGACTGCGTGTGTGACGCGCTATGGTTCTTTTGAGTTCCTTGTAATACCGTTTGGGCTTATCAATGCCCCGATAACTTTTTGCAATTTAATGAATGACGTCTTTTACGAGTACATAAATGTCTTTGTGGTTGTTTATTTAGATGATATTGTGATCTATAGTGAAACGTTGGAGGATCATATAGATCATTTGAAGGCGGCGTTCTCACGGCTTAGAGAGCACCAGCTGTATGTCAAGAAGGAGAAGTGTGAATTCTGTTGCCAAGAAGTGATGTTCTTGGGACACTGGATTAGCAAATGCCAGATTCGGATGGATGAGAGGAAGGTGAAGGCAATTGTTGATTGGCCTGCACCAACCAAGGTGTCTGAACTACGGTCGTTCCTTGGCCTAGTCAATTATTATCGCAAGTTCATCAAGGAATATTCCAAGAAGTGCAATGTCTTGACTGACTTGCTAAAAAAAAACCAGAAGTGGAACTGGAATGGTGCCTGTTAGACAGCTTTTGAGAAGTTGAAGCATGCAGTATCTTATGAACCTGTACTGAGACTGGTTGACTTCGATCTGCTATTCGAAGTGCACACAGATGCATCTGATCGCGCCATTAGAGGAGTCCTTGTTCAGGAGGGACACCATGTTACCTTTGAAAGTTGAAAACTGAAAGATGTTGAGCAGCGACACTCAGCACACGAGAAGGAAATGACTGTTGTGGTGCATCGCCTTGAAATCTGGAGGCACTACTTGCTGGAAACGAAGTTCACCATCATGATAGACAATGTAACAAACACTTATTTCAAGTCCCATAAGAAGTTGACCCCAAAACAGGCCCGTTGGTAGGAATTTCTTGCTGAGTTCGATTTTGTGTGGGTGCACCGACTCGAGAGGCAAAATCAGGTTGCTGATGCATTAAGTAGGAAAGAGGTCCAGGACTATGTTGTTGCACTGTCCAGTGTGCGGACTGACTTCATTGCAAGAGTCAAAGAGCATGCCCAGACTGATGTTGCTTATGACAAATTGAAGCAGCAAGTTGGCGAGGGTTTGGTGCGTAGGTACTAGATTGATGATGGTTTGCTCTATGCCAAAGGTGGAAGACTTTATGTTCCTACTAGAGGGGAACTAAGACTGGAGTTGTTGCGTGAGACACAAGACTACCAGTGGGCTGGACATCCTGGAATAGAGAGGATGTTTCCACTGTTGACTCATTCCTATTACTGGCCCAAGATGGAAGATGATGTTGAGGCCTATGTCAAAACTTGTCTCATGTACCAACTTGACATGGTAGAGAAGAAGAAGACAGCAGGCTTACTTCAGCCACTGCCCATTCCTGACAGACCGTGGTAGTCAGCCTCGATGGATTTTATTTACAACCTGCCAAAGGTTGATGGCATGCGTTCGATCATGGTGGTGGTCGATCGTTTCTCCAAGTATGCGGTGTTCATTCATGCACCTCATGTTTGCCCTGCGAATGTTGCTGCAGAACTATTTTACAAGTATGTGGTGAAGTACTTTGGGTTGCCGAAAGATATAGTTAGTGATCGCGACACTAGGTTCACTGGCAGATTCTGGATGGTGTTGTTCAATCTCATGGGTTCTAAGTTGAAGTTCTCTACAACAAGCCATCCTCAGACTGATGGACAGACTGAGTGGATCAATGCCTTACTGGAGGACTATCTGCGACACTATGTCACTGTAAGTTAGAAAAATTGGATAGAGCTTCTGGACACTGCCCAGTTTTGCTACAACTTACATAGATCTTCAGCAACAGGAATGAGTCCTAGTGAATTAGCTATGGGACAGCAGCCACTTACTCCTCAGGAAGTGGTGAAACAGAGAACTGGAGGAAAATGTCTCGATGCATATTGGTTTGCTCGTTCCAAGCAGGAGATGCTTGACGAGGCAAAGGACAGCTCGGCCAAAGCTGCCCGACAAATGAAGAAGTACGTTGATCAAGGCCGCAGACCACTGGAATTTCAAGTTGGTGATCTTGTCTTGCTGAAATTGACTCATGCGCTATGGAAAAAGATTAACAACAAGGTAGTACACCATGGGCTTGTTCCCAAATACGATGGCGCCTTTGAAGTGATGAAGAAGGTCGGGAATGTTGCCTATCGCTTGAAGCTGCCTGATCGATTAAAAATTCACCCTACTTTCCATGTGAGTTTGCTGAAGCCTTTTCATGAAGACTTGCTGAATGCTGGAAGGAAACAAGCTAGAAGGGCTCCGCCTATAATCAGAAAATAGTTCGACAGAGAGGTCGATAAGATTCTGTCTCACCGGACTATGAGTTAGAGTAAGAAGAATCGTAGGACTGATTTTCTGGTACATTGAAAAGGTGGTTCTGAGGCAGACGCGAGTTGGGAAAGAGATGTGACTCTTCGACAGTTTGAGAAATAGATCAAGGAGTATTGAGACAACCTCTCGACGAGGACGTCGAGCTCTTCTGGTGGGGGTGGTTTGTTACCCCCTTTAGCTTCTGGCTCGGCGTTGGCATGGGCTAGCCTCGCCCAAAGGCACCCATGCTTAGCCAAATTGGGTTTCGCTTGGGGAAGCAGACCCTCGATGCAATCAGTGGGTGATTGAAGACCCATGCATGGCTGAGTGAGGCAGCACATGCATGGGCACGTGGGCACAAGAAGGCATGCAAGCAATGTAGCCTGGTGGCTTGAATTGTGGGGTAGTGCTAGCTTGGAAGATAAAGCCATGGGCTGGGCATGGCTAGGCACGAATGCAAGACAATCAGATGCTGATGGCTCATGCACATGCACTGTGAGACCCGATCATGCATTGCATGCATATTAGCATAATTTTATGGGCTAAATTGTAATTATGTGAAATTATTAAAGGGTTAATTAAATTTAATTTTTCATAGCCATGATGTATGTGAGCATACATTGGGTAGGTGGACCCCGTTAGTGATGTATTAATGAGACCTATTTATAGAAATTTCATGTGTGAAAATATTAGTGGGTCAATTTCGAAATCACTTAAGAACTTGGGGGGGGGGGAGGCAAACATAATTACCAAAAAGGATGAGTCATCCTTACATGTGTAACATTATAAAGTGTGTGTGTTTAAACAAAGGCCAAGTGTATGTGTGTGTGTGCCGTGTGTGTGTGTGTGTAATATAAAGTGAAGAAGTGTGTGTGTTTATAACAAAAACCAGTGTGTGTGTGTGTGTGTTCTTCTTGGTTGAAACCGTGAGTGAGGGAGTGTAAAAGAGGGAGAAGAAAATATGTATGTATATGGGTCTACTTGAGCCGAGAGCAAGGAGGAAGAGGGGGAAAGAGAAATCAAGGTATGTGAGATTAAATTTAAGCATGAGTTGTGATTAATTTTAGTATATATGTATTTGTATATGTGTGAGTTGTTTTAACATGTTTTAAATTAGTGGCTATTTTAATTTAGTTCATGGACTGTTTTGGTTAAAATTAATGGGCTGTTTTATTTTAAGTTTAAAACAGATTTTATTAAGGGTGTTAAACAAAATTTAGGGGCTATTAAAAATGGGTTTTAAATGGGTATTCAATCGGATGCGAGAAAAGTGTAGAAAATGACCCTTTGAGATGTTCGGGATACTTTTCGTGGACTAGATTGGAATCAAAATTATGGGAGTGAAATTTAGGGTTTAAGGGTTCACATGATTTAATGAGTGTATGAGTTTAAGTGTGATTATTTTAAAAGAAATATTAGTGGATAATCTCTAAAATTAATGAATTTTATGTTGTAGGAAAATTTGGGTTGAGTAGATTATTTTATTCGGCACAAGTAGACATATTTAATCGAATCGAATGGATTAATTTACCCAGTTGAATAGGTTGTTATACTCTAGGCGAGTAGATTATTTTAAGTAGATTACTTAAATTGGTTCGAGTTGATTATTTTAATTAGTTCGAGTTGATTATTTTAATTGAGATTTTGAGGCAATTATCAAGGATTTGTAGAACATATTATGATTTATTTCTAGTTAGGAAATTACTCTATAATAGTGAAGTTAGTCTCTTTATATAATTAACGTGAAAATAATTTAAATACTTAAAATATTAATAGCTATCCACTTGAGCTTAGGAAAGAGATTGATCGGGTCTTATAACATATAAATTATGTTGGAGTAAGTGTGAGTATGCACATATAAATTAAGTATTTAGGACATTAACGGATACATGTAAAATACTTGAACGAAATTATAATTATATGTGTGGTAGGGTCAGAAATATCTACATCAAGGAACGTCTCGCTAAAGGACCCGGCAGAAGGAATCGACATGGATGTAGATTTTTACTCGAGGTAGGTGCACTATCCTACAACTTTTTGTGATAATTTATTAGACTTTTAAACATATGTTTTTACTATGGTTATTGTTGGGACTAATTACTTGATCGGGGACACACGGTACATTACGAGAGTCGTTTAAATGACGAGAGAGGATTATGTGATTTCAGTGATCTAAGTAACATGAAGTATTTTTATGGCTTGAGTTGTTTATGTGACGGGATTTGATTATGTGGTGGAGTCGTCTAAGTAACGTGATCAAAAACTCTCTGTGATGTGGGTCATCTGAAGGAAAACCATTAATGTGGTTTGGGTTGTCCCACTGATGAATGATATCTATGAGGTGTTACAAGCTTGCGATACATGTGGCCTATGTGGCGCAAGAATTTGCACAACTAAATATAGCATGTGTGGCGGTTGTTGTTTACAAGGCGATTAGTTTGTGCGCGTGTGGGGTATTCTTTGTGAGGAATAATTTAATTATTTGGAAGTAAATATATGTGCTGTATATTTTGTCGATGTGATATATACAGGTTATGTCTATGCGATGTAAACAAATGTGTATGAGGTGAAGTGTAATTTGGAAGTAAGTATCTAATTCGTGGTTAAGGTTGTTTCTAAATAAAAAAAAAAAAAGTTTCATTTATCACTTGTTGTGCTCTTAAATATTAATTGCATCTTTGCTTTTACTAATAATCTTAATGACTTTTCAGGAAAAACCATAAAGACGTGAGGAGTCCACTGCCGAGTCTAGAGGGTCGATTGGGATGTCATCATGGGATTCATTTTAATATGACCTTTAAATTTAAATTGTATTATTCTATGTCATATTCTTGAGATCAATATTACGGTATGTAAATAAGCAGAGCTCATGGCAAGCCGTACCACTACGGGATTATATGATTTTTTTTTTTTTATAGATGCTTATTTTTACATAAAGAAATGTGTATAACAATAATAAGCAGGGATTACAGATATTGTACCTCGGGTTGGGGTGTTACATGCACAACATGTGAGAACGTTGTGGCATGTGCCCTACAGATGGTGGCAGTTTTATGCAGTTGTTGGCAGATGCACAACATGTGGGAATCTCTGTCATGTGCACACAGCATGCAGAGAAGTTGTAGGCAGTTGCTGGCTTGGTTAGCCAATAGTTGCAACTTCCTTCTACCATGATCAAAACAACAGACTTTGTGGGCAGATTTGAATTGTATGCAGTTGCCTAGGCGGTTGGGCTTGTAACTGCCACCTTGAATATATTATAAATAGGCATGCCTGGGTCTGTAGTGCAACCAAGAGAGTTGGGCACGTGTTTGTAAGCAGACCCAAGACTGAGTTTCCATATACTTTGCTGAGAAAGAAAGTTTTGGCTTGTTGGCCTGTAAAGCTTGTGTGTTGTGTGTGTGTGTTTGCTTACTGTACCACTCTGTTCTTGTGTGCATTTTGTGAGCGTTTCGAGTGTTTGGCTGAGACTGAGTGTTGGATCTCAGTGTCATTACGAGGCAGAAATTCGGTGAGAAATTTAACCCCGTGACAACAACGATGGTGGATGATAGTAGTAGTGATGTGTAGTGGTGGTGGGCAACGATGATGTTGGTGGTGGTAGTGGACGATGGTAGGATATGGTGGTGGGCTTGTTTTTCACTATTTTTGGGTGATAGATGGAGATGATAGGCTAGTTTTTTAATATTTTGGATGGTTAGTGGCGATTTTGGTTGGTGGCGGTGGGGTGGTGGTTGGTGATGATGTTGAGTGGTGATTGGCGACGATGTTGGGTGTTGGGTTAATTTTTTACTGTTTTGGGTGGTGGATTAATTTTTTACTATTTTGGGTGGTGGATGGAGGTGGTTGGCAGCGATGGTGGATGATGGTGGCGACGGAGGGGTGGGTGGTGGTGAGCTAGTTTTTTACTATTTTGGGTGGTGGTGGTTGGCGGCGATAGTGGGTGGTGGTGACAACGACGAGTGGGTGGTGGTGGGCTAGTTTTTTTACAGTTTTGGGTAGTGGATGGTGGTGGTTGGTAGCGATGATGCATGGTGGTGGTTGGCTGGCTAGTTTTCACTGTTTTGGGTGGTGGTTGGCGGCGATGATGGGTGGTAGTAGTGGTGACGCTGACGGTGGATAGTGGTGGACTAGTTTTTCACTATTTTGGATGGTGTGTATTGGTGGTTGGCGACGATGGTTGGTTTGTGGTAATGGGTGGTAGGTTAGTTTTTTACTATTTTGGGTAGTGGGTGCCTGGTTGGTGGTGACGACGTTGGTTGGTGGGTGGTGGTTAGTTTTGGATAATAGTGGTTGGCAACGATGGCGAGTAGTGGGTGGTGGTAGACTGGTTTTCATTATTTGGGGTGGTGGATGGTCTTGGTTGGCGGTGATTGTGGGTGGTGGTGGTTGGCTGGTAATGATGGTTTGCGGCGATGTGGGTGATGGTGGTTTACGACGATGATGGTGGTGGGTGGGAGTGGTGGATAGGGGTTAGTGACAATGAGTGGTTGTGGTTGTGGTTGTGGCGGTGGTGGTTGTTGGCGGCGGGTGATGGTGGTGGGGGGGTGATGGTGGGTGGGAGTGGTGGATATGGGGTAGTGACAATGGGTGGTTGTGGTTGTGGCGGTGAAGGATGGTGGTTGTTGGCGGCAGATGATGGTGGTAGGGGGTGATGGTGGGTGGTGGCAATGCGTGGTAGTTGACGGGTGACGGTGGATGGTGGTTGACAACGATAGTGGGTGGTGGTGGGCGACAATGATTGATGATGATGGTGGCGGGTGGTGGTTAGTGACAATGGATGAGGGTGGTGGTGGCGACAGTGGGTGGTGACGGGGGGTGGTGGTGGGTGGTGGCAATGAGTGGTGGGCGGCGTTGAAGGTGGGTGGTGGTGTGGTTGGCATGTGACGATGGGTGGCGGGTGGTGGTTGGCAGGTGATGATGGGTGGCCGGTGGTGGTGGGTAGCGATGGTGGTGGTGGGTGTTGTTGGCAGCGATGGTAGTAGTGGCGGTGAGGGGTGGCGGTGGCGATGACAATGGGTGGTTGGTGTAGGCTAGTGGTGGTGGTGGCGGCGACGACGTTGAGATGACGATAGTAATAGTAATAAATATAAAAATTGAATAATGGTAGAGATTTTTAAATGACTTTATTCATTAAGAATATTTTTGTCGGTGATTGATTTTATAGACTTTTGATCTTAAAAGTGTTGAGGCTGGACCTAAAACCAAAAAATGTTATGAATTGGATCATGGATCCAAATTCTTATAATAAAAATTTTAATTGAACTAATTTTGTGTGGCTTTTTTTTATGACTTAAAATTTAATAGATTTAAATTTTTTTATGGACTCATAACAGATCTAAAATTACGAGACCTTTTAAAAATTTGAGCTAAAGACTTCGATGTCTAGTTTTTTCGGCCGGCCCGAGTCACCAGTCTCTGCAAAGGTTTTCGAACCTATTCTGCACCCATTTCCTGTCATTCACTGTGCTTTCTCCACTCTTCAATTCTTAGGGAGAGAGAGAGAGAGAGAGAGGGGAGAGAGAGAGAGAGAGAAATGGGTTATTCCAAAGAACATTTGTTAGCAAGTTTACAGGTTTCCCCTCTCTTTTAGTTTTCCCTTCTCGTATGCTTAGCGTTTTTTTCTGAGTATTTCGTCATTTTTTCTGTCTTGATGTGCTAAATAGTTAATTTTTGTCACTAATTCGATTTTTTTAGTTGAATTCTATCTGGATTTTCTTTGTTTTGATTCATAACCAAATTTGACGTTGAGTTGGCTGATTATAAACTGTTTGGCGTAATGTTCGGAATATAGGACTGTAATTTGAGCCCATAGTTACATACTTGCTAGAAATACATAAAGAATTGTGATATTCGATTTTCCATGGTTTATTAGAAACCCAATTAGATTGTTACTTGTTGGTATTTTGTTCAGAGCAATGTGGTTTGTAAATTTGCTTCTGATTAATTTTATTGGGGAGCCTTGGTGTAGAATTATTTGTAAGGTTTTCTTTTCTAGGTTGTAGCAATGTTTTGGACATGGGTTTTTGAGACAACCAATCATTTTGCTGTCCAATATGGGTTTGCCGCTTAATTACTGGTGTTGTTTGTATTCTGTTCTTCCTGGTTTGTTCATTTTAACACTAGCAGCTTGACCTGTTCGCCCATTCATTATTCCTTCCAAGCTCCGGTATCTTCAATTGAAAATGTAAATGTCAGTTGATCATCAACCTGTTGTCCAATTTTGTGAGGTTGCGTTTGAAATTGTTTATTTGACTCTGCAGATTTAATTCGGTGATACTTAAGCATATGCTAGATTTTTACAAATCTCAAACTCTTAGAATATATATTTGGATGAGGGCCCAGTCCTCAATCTGATTTAGGCTTTCCAACTGAAGGATTCGAAATGACACAAAAAATGAGTTATTTCAAAACACACAAGGAAGATTTTGGGATATTTGGTTGGATCCAGCGACTGAGTGGGGTCTCTTCTCAAGAATGAGTTCCCTAATCAATGAATTTGGCATGTGCTGCCATCCCTTTCTATTTACCCCTAGAGTTTAAAATCCACAACTTAAATTCTAATCAATGAATCCAAATCCAAATGCTACCTAAGGGTGTTAATTCCATACTTGTATACCAAGGAGGGTTTCAGAAATTTGCTAAGTTCAAATGTTAAGAAGCCACTTACAAAAGCAAAACAGAATGTGGCAATACTTAAACTCATAAATCCAGTCTTTTAATTATGACTCATAATTAAAAGACTGGGAAAATTTAAGAGTGATGTCGGGTATGGAAAGGTGATCACCATATGAATTGGGAGAAAGCATGCGTAGTATCGTGGCGAGTTAAGAATTATATGGACCTGTTATGACGACTGTGGGTAATTGGGGAAATATCTGCTTGATTATGTTCAAAATATGTTGTATATGAAAGGAAGTGAAGTTTTTAATAAATTCTTTTAGCTTTGCTAGAAATTTCATGATTTCCATGTCTCGCTAGATCTCTCCAAGTGGGCATATCAGTTTTGCGAAGACATCCTCAAACAAAAGTATAAACAAAGTAGAATTCTAGAAAGAAACTATAAAACTGATGAATAACTATCTTCCAACTGCGTTCAAAATCAGAACAAGGCTCCCCTTTGGAATTCTTTGTGGCCTTGGTTTATAAAGTAGCAAAGCGAGGAACACAATTCTTTCCAGACTGACTCACGAGCAGATGGATGCTAGGTTTCCCGTGGCTGGTGAACCGGCTCCTTCTAAAGTACGAGAAGGATAATTGAAATTTATAGTAATGGTGTATGCTTATGTTTAAAGCATGACGTGTATACAGTACAAATTCATTATTTTATTATGATTTGGAGAAATATCTCAAATTCAGAAGACGAGGTTGAGAATTTGTAAGAGTCTACGGTTATTAGTGTTTGGAAGTGGAAAACATGTGCTTTTGTTGGAATAGCACGGTATTGTGTTGAATGCAAGTTGTTTGGCCTAAAGATATATTGTTGGAGCCTATATTATTTGCAGACATTGAGGATCTAAGATTTTATTTATTACTTCATGATGAGCTAGTTTCATAACATTGCAACTTATCTCGAACTTTTCCAGCAGATAACTTTCTTATGTTTGGCATACCTGTGCTTTTCTGCGAGTGTATTTGATATTATTTGGTGATATTTATACTTTAACTGTTCATCTTCGGTTATCCTGTATATGATTTGTTAATTGGATTCTCTATAGGAGCTTCAAATTGATTTTGCCCAGTATGACCATCCTGTTGTTTTGACGGTTGAAGCTCAGGTAAAAGAATATGAAAAATATGGGTAAATTTCCTTTGTTTTTATGTGCTATGGATAACATCCATTATTTTCCATCAGGCAAAGTATGTGGGGCATATGAAAGGTGCATTGAGTAAAAACTTATTCTTGAAGGTATGATGTTCAAATATTTGGAGAGATGATATATAATTATGCATCCTTTATTTTTACTTATGTTTATGACTTGATTTCCATTTGTTGCTCGTGATTTTGCATGCAGGATAAGAAACATAGGTTTTATATTGTTTCGGCCCTAGCAGATACTAAAGTAGATTTGAAAGGTAAATACAGTTTTTAGCTTTGATGGCTTATTCTCACTTTGAACGGTCAGTTGGCATCTATGGATTTCATCAGGTCAAGTTTTCATGTAGTCACACAATTTGTTGTAGCTCACGCATTGAGTTTAAATTTTTGGATATTTATGGGAGTTATATGTGTCCTTGAAGCTGAGCAGTTCTTTCTCAGAGACTTGGGTTGGGAAAAGGAGGTTTGAGAATGGCTCCTGAAGAAGCACTTGCAGAAGTACTTCAGGTATGTATAGGCTTTCAAATTTACTTTGATCTGATAGCGCAATTGGTACCTCCTGCTTTTCGGTTTGAGGATGGTGCAAGGTTATAGTCTTGCTGGGGATAGTGGTGTTGGGGGCTAGTTAGGGAAAGAGACACTGACGAAAAGAGAGAGGAAATTGGGAAACATTTCGCTGCCTATCATGGTGCCTGAGTTGGAGTGCAAAAGATGAAGTGGTGAGATCTTTGATATTAAGTGTTGTTAGTACATTGCAATTCGCAAGATCCTGTGATCAAGAATGACCATTGATTCATCATGCATGCGTGCACTGTCTAAGTGTGTTTGGAAGATTTTTGTTGTGAACAAAAACGCCGTGTTCAAAGGAGCTAGGTGGCAAAGGCATGGACACATCGTGAATATGCGCTTAACCATAGTTATTAGTATCGTACGATACGTCATGGTACACCAGAAAAACGATCTGTATCGTGTCTGTGTATCGTCTTTTTACCGTATCGTATGATACACGATACGATACGTCTGATACGTGAAGATTATGTTTTTTTATTTTTTATTTTTTATTTTTGGTGTTTTGTGGCTGAAATGACATCATTTCACCCAGGACTTATTTTTAAATCACTAGCCAGTGAAATAACGTCATTTCAGTAGTTATGATTTAAAAAAAAAATAAAGTCTGCTGTTAATGTTGTTCAATTGAATTTCAAAATTCCTGATTAATATTAAGGTTGTTTAGGCAGTTGATGTTAGAAGTTTGAATTAGAGGTCTTTACATTTTGATATTACTAAACTATGTTGGGAACTTGAATAGTTGGTGGGATATTAATTAAATACTATGTTATTATGAGTCTATGTCTTTTTTACAAAGGTATATATATTTTATTAATAATTATTTAAAATTGCTCGTATCTTACGATATATTATTTTTGAAAAATGATATGTCTTCCGATACACGATTTGACAACTATGCGCTTAACACAATACAAATAATTGGGTGTTTCATAAACTGAATTATTTAGTTTCTCAGCACATAATATAAAACAACCATTATTGTATGATATGTGAATGTTATATATGTCACTGTGACATAACTTTTTGGACTGGCGGATCCTAATAGTCATTTGTCCCCCATTTCTTGTAGATAACACGTAGTAAAAATTAATAATTTCTTGAATTTCTCTCATCCCTTATGTTTCCTTTGAAATTTTTTTTATGCGTTGTAATTTTACATTTCTATTAAGTTTTATCCTAGGGCTTAAGGAGTTAGGTCTTGAACATTATAAGATTTTCTGTTGGTTGAGATAATCATATGTCAACTTCCAAGTTTCATTAACCACATGCAAAGTTGTGAAGATATCTGTCGCAATCTGTGAAGTGTGGATATGAATATGGGATATAGATACGATACGGATACGACGAGACAACAAAGCCTGACTAAATAAACTATGGGTACGACCGGTATACATAATCTTATTATTTATTTAATGTAATAAATAATAATTATGATTTATAGAGTAACAAGTGAATCACACATCTATTATAGATATATAATAGTAACTAACCATTCAATCATTCATCCATTATACACATGTATAATTTCCTACATGTTTGCATACCCCCCAAACAAAAGACATCATGTCCATGCATAAACAAAAGAAGCCATCCTATTATAAGTCTAGAAGCAAAAAATAGTCCCTTTGTGTTACCAAATAAATTTCCCTAATATCATCTTCATTTCCGTCCCCCTCCATCTGGGAATAACATTTTTTCCTTATTTGGCTCATCAAGTGAAATTCTTGCAATTTCAAGCAAGTGAGTGCCTTCCAATGAATCAAATGCATCTCCTCCAATGTCTCATAATTTCGTAGCTCCTTCCATGTATTGTTTACTCCTCCTCAATAAGGGACAAGAATTGTTGTGCACAAAAGCCAAATTTTTAGCACGTTGTGGTGTCATTTTTCTCATTTTCATGTAATTAGTGAAAGAGTAAGTGCTCCATTTTCTTTCATAGCATGACAAGGAACAAGCTTGGCCAATTAAATTCAACTTTACAGATAGAAGCACGGGTGCAAGAGGCCCATGTGCAAACCACGGAATGAGAGGTTCCATTAATACTCTGGAGTAATGGTCTCTAAATTGATCCAAACAACGAGAGAACTTAGCGTGCTTAGTATTAGCAATCATTCAGTCTTCTGGATTTAGAGAGTAATTCTTGAAAGATTTATTTCTTATAAAAAATCTGAAATTGCTTCATCCTTGTGAGGAGGAACATGATTGTAATTTTCATCAAGTCATTTTGTACTATAATACCTAAATTGTAAAATTAGAAGATATCAAAATTAGTTATATTATTTAAACTAACATATATAATTCAATAAAAAAAATTCGTGAAGAGTAAAAACTGAAAAGAGAGTTGTCACCTTGAATATAAAGAATGTGCTAGACAATGAAGACGGGTGTTACTTTTAGCCCATCTCTCAATTAGCATTTGGTGTACCACATCATAAAAGATTGACTAAACATTTTCTTGTTTCCCTCCATGCTTATATATAGATGTCTTCACCTTTTCAATCATTGCGTTCCACATTTCATAAACCAAATGAACATGGTGTGTGTGTGTCACAAAACAAAACCTAAACAATATTAATCGACGATTTGCAAGAAAGTATGTAATCTATCTTATTCCATTATATATATGTTGTCCTTCACAAATGCCGTTTTCCTTATGTCATTTTCTTTGTAAGAAGACCATTTTTCACTTATCACCATTGCTTGAAGACCACACTTGATGAGTTTAAATCCAGTGGCATTCTTTAAGGGCACTGTGAGTGTTTGCAAGAACTAGCAACTTCAAGGGCATGAATTCATTAAAAATAAAAAACCTCAGAGAATGATTCATGATAAAATTTTTGATAGATGCTAAATTCCCAACAATATAATCCAGTTGCATTCCTCAAGTAATTGCATTCTTCCCAATATTTTTTGCGGCACATATTTTTAAGGGCAAGATTCAATGTGTGCACAACACATGGTATCCAAAAGATATATGGAAACTCTACTTGAATGAGTAATCCAGTAGACGAATAAACAAGAGCATTATCAGTAATTACTTGAACCACATTTTGAGGTCCAACTTCTTTAATTACTTGACCGATTAAGTTAATGATAAAGAACTTGCTTTTGTTCCGACTCATGTTGATGATGGATTTCAAGAATATTGCTCTAGATTTCGATGCAACATTAAATTTGTCCACCCATCAACAACAATACTTGACCCTTTTTCCTTCCATGACCGCTTAATTGGCTTCAACAACCTTTCTACGCGTGCCTTTTCCTTTTGAAGTAAAGTGGTCCTCAATAAGTTGTAGCCTGGTACCAGTAATCAAATTGGTGGTAGCAAATATATAAGAACTCATATCATATGGGTTCCTAGCCAATTGAAAAGGCAAGCCATCTAAATGAAACATTCATGCAATGTGAGAGTTCTTCCGGAGCACCCAAATTAAATGCTTTCTCCAAAGTGGTAGTTCCAGTTGTCTTGTTTTTTTTGGCTTAAAACCCTCCATTCTAAGTGTTCCAATTTTTGATACACCCCTGTAGCAGGAGGTTGGAAAGAGGAATGTGGTAAATGAACTTTCTGGGCAATCTTTTTACTCTTGTTCTCAGCTTCTTTAACTACGCTTCACATCTTGACAAGATGTTGGGGAATCACTTTCGGACACACTCTAATCCTATGACAAAATTTTTTCAATAACTGTGCCTGATTTTGACAGAAATTGCATTAGAATTTGTTATTTCCACCTTATTCCCCCATTTCTCCTACTTTAGTAACATAACCCCAAAGACAAGTATTATTATCTTGATTAGTGGGAGTGCCAATTCCACTTCCACAAGTTGAGTCTATATTTTACGTACCCTAACTCATTCTCCTATAATTATGATTTTTATAAAGGCAAAGGCAATCAACACAGCACTAACACACAACATTCATTAATAGACAATAATTCAATTCAACACCTAACACCAAGTTATATGGAAAATAATTTAACAAGAACATTAAGTCATATAGCTTAGCTTAGAACATCCAACATCAACACGCAACAATTTAAGACGAGTAAAAGAGTACCCTAGATTGCGCGACTATGTGACACTATCGAAGTGGAGATTCTCAAAGAAACACCAGGTCCAACACGCTACCCGAAAATTTTCACAGAAACATTCAAATACAAGTTTTTTCATTGGTTCCTAATATATATATGATAAAGAAAAAACAAAAGAAGCTATAATTGCAAAGTGCAAAGAAAGTTCTAATTACAAACTTTAATTGCAGGTTTTTTTTTACAAACCCTAATTGCGAAAGAGGAATTAGGTAAGCCCTAATCAAGGGTAGAAAGGCAAGAAAGATGTAAAGAGAGAGAAGAGAAAATTGGTGCCATAATCATAAACGAATAGTACCTGGACAGTAAATTGAGTAAGAGGGGTGTCTTTTATTAGACAAGGCCGAATCAAAACTTTAGAAAGCCTTAAAAATTTCAAGCGTTGAAACCGAGGTAGCTTTCTCAGTTGTCGATGTTGAAATAGATCTTACTGATCTCTTTGGAGTATTCCTGGAAGAAGTAGGGAGGAAATATGCTCTCGTCGGAGGAGAGATGCCGTAGTCGGACTTTGACTTTGACTCTTTAGAGTTTTAGTCTAAGGGAGGGATGTTGCTATATCTCTCTCTCTCTCTCTCACACACACCATCTCCTGGTTTTTCTTTTTCCTTTTTTTGGCAAATATGGCCTAAAAAAATTTGCTTCAGTCCCCGTATTAAAAAAATACACATAAAACCCCATCGTATTTTTATGCATCGAGACATATCCCATCCGTATATGAAATCAAAATTTAAATTATTTATTAAATGATATGATCCAAGCATATTAGATACATATCAGGGCAAATCAGATGCGTATTGGTATCTGTTACTGATACTTCCCTCCTTTTGAAGTTTCCATGCTTCATAGGTCGCATCAAAATGCATATCTTTTTCTTGAGGTAGTTTGCATATACGGTATATTGTAAGATACCCCAATTTTAAAACATATATTAATAAATTTACATACCTTTATATATAGTGTCAAAATAATATATATATTATTTTTAGATTTTGACTCAAATTGATAATTGTTTATTATTCCAACTCCCTTATAAAAAAAATCATAATGACATTTCAACTCAAATTCCACATATAAGATTTGAAGAGACTCTGAGGTCCAAAACAAAATTTAACAATCCAACTATTCAAGTTTTCAACATAGTTCATTAATATGAAAATTTGAAGACTTGTAACATCCAAAGACTTTTATAATCGTATGAATTTTTCGTCTCAATCTCCTGTTTCCAGTCCAATGGCTTCATTATCATTGGCATTGGATGCCTGCAAGTCTTGACTTCCTCTTCAATTACTATGCCGCACCACCCCCCCCCCCCCCCTTCTCTCCCCTCTTTGGCGAGGGCTTTGACTTCACGAGGGAGATTGAAGGAGTCTGTCCTGGTTTCTTCTTCGTCTTTGTTACAAAGATTGAAAGAGTCTTTTGCTATAGAGATTGAACGATGGATAGGGTTTCAGCTTCTTCTTTGTGGAAAATATTGTAGGGCTTCAAATTGCGGAAAGAAGGGGGGGATCACAGGGAATTGTAATGGGATCAAAACCAAAAAGGAAATAATAACCCAAGGGACACAATGGTTGCTTCGCTGTTTAACATAAAAACCGAAAAAACCCCTCTTGAACATAGCACACAATTTGTGCGATATGTGTTGTATCATGCATACACACATTGTATAGAATGATACAGAATAAAAACAGTACAGCTCAGCGAGTTGTATTGTTTCTTTGTTTATTGAGAAGTATCGTACAATATGTCTCGCATATGGTATGATACTAACAACCTTGACTACATGTATAGGATCCTAAAAGTAGGATAATGTGTTAATTTTTAAGTAATAGATAGAGCCTCTGTTTTGGAAATATTCTCAGTTGCCAATGGAGTGTGAGACACATTTCAAAATTCAAATAATTGCTTTCGTGTTATGGACACAACCAAAGAATTGTGAGATGTCACCGAGAGTGTTTAAGAAATGTCAAGATCTTGCACGTTTCTGACACTAACACCACCTTCTTAGAAGTACCCAAACTTGTTAGAAAGCTAGCAGTAAAGAACCTTTAGTTATTAAGGACTATATGCTAGGATTCATTCTTAATTGTGAAGTCTTCCAACTAAGATGTTCCATGTAAAAATGTTGTTGTGTTTGTTTCTATTGTTCAATAATTGAGTTACTTCAGTTCTCGCTTATTAAATGGAAAATGAGAGTGATGCGACATCTATTATCTGGTTCGACCAATATTAGTAGGCTTTCTAATTCTAAGCCTAAAACAGAAGCTATGGGCTCCACGACAAGCTAGATTTCACTTTGGTCAAAAGGAAAATATATGTGGTACTTTATAGAGTTTGTTATTGTGTTGTGTCAGAGTCATCAATGTTTAGGGTATTTTGATCATCTCAATAATTGCTGGACGTAATCATAGTCCATGGGTCATAAATGAAGTCAAATAATGTTATTTGGGTATTATTTGGGGTCTTAGGTGGTCTAGAATATTCCTGATTGTCAAATATTCTTAGTTTCTATAACGAGAGTTTTTTAACCTATAAATATGTTGTACTATTTGTTGCTATGGGGCAAGAACTGTGTTAATTGAATTTTTGCTTGTTAAATTGAAAATGAGAGTGATGCAACATTTATTAACTTGTTCGACCAATATTAGTAGGCTTTCTAATTCTAAGCCTAAAACAGAAGCTATGGGCCCCACGACAAGCTAGAAGTCTTTTTGGTCTAAAGGAAACTAATATGTGGTACTATATAGGGTTTGTTGTGATTTGCTAGTATGGTGTCTGATTCATCAATGTTTTGTTAGGTTCTTGGTGTCAAGGGTATTTTGATGATCTCAATAATTGCTGGACATGAGTAGTTATCATATTCCATGGGTCATAAATGAAGTCAAATAATGTTAGTTGTGTAGTATTTGGGGTCTTAGGTGGTCTAGAATATTCCTAGTTGTCAACGTATAAATATGTGTAAGTCCGTTGATTCAGGAAAGTTGATTTAATGAGAATTGAGATAGTGCGATGTTTCCTAACCCTTGTGAGGGTTCTTTTAATTTCTCTATCTTCTTCCCAGGATCTGAACTTTTATTCTCTAATACACCCATTAACAGACCTGAATAAGCATTCCTTCACCTATATAAATCCTATATAGCATAGCCCATCATTCTCTTCTTAAAGTCTGTAACCCATCGAACCTTGAAACCCTATATCTCAAAAAATTTAGTTCACATGCTACTGTTCACAGCGCAAGAACGGTACCTTGACTAGCCTTTAAACCCTCACTTTCAATTACCAAAACCTTACCCAACCCCAACCTTTCCCATTCATTTTGGCCCTCGAATCAATGCCTACAAACCTTACACAGCTTTCTGTCCAGACTTCATAATGTCCAATTTCTGCTGCACAACATCCATTTTGTTGACTTAAGTTGTAGGAAAGTATTTTCCCTCATTTGTTTTGCATCAGAGAGAGTAACAGTTTTTCTTAATTTGGTTTCATTAATTACCTTTTGACAGTTAACTTAGATGGAAATCATGAGATGGCAGTCATGTAGTTATTTGGCTGTATTGTCAAAAGGGTGACTGATTATCCCTGTCGGAAGGATAAAACAGAATGTTTCTTGGTTGACTGTTTATATCTGTTCTTTTTTAATGTACTTCTCTCTTGTGAGTCTGTGCCATTGTATTGTGTTGGCTTTCAGTCATTGTAGAGAGAGTTTCTATTTGAATCAATTAACCCAGATTTGCCTTTTTGGGGGTAAGTCCCATATTTGCTGTTTTCAAGCTTGGGGTGGAATACATTATGCATCACTATAATACATGATTGGAGGATCATTGTTGACTGGATTTTAGTTTACTTCCTGACATCATTGCTTTGCTAATTTTCAAGGTGCCACTAGGTTGTGTTACTCCCTTTGCACTTGTGAATGAATCAGCACGGTATGCTTCTTAATCTTCTGTAATCTATCTTCAATGCATCCATGCTGTTGCTGCTATATTATTTCTTGGCAAATAAAATCTCATTTGTTCCTGTTGTTTGTATATTTTCTTTGGCAATAATAATATCTTGCATTTTCTTTTGTGAAGGCATGTTTCGCTGTTGTTAGATCAAGGATTTAGGACCAAGGAGTGCTGCTTCTTCCACCCATTGTCCAATGATATGTCCATCTGTAAGTGACTGGAGTTTCTTGAAAAAGCGATGTCTTTATCTATATATATACATTAATGTTAGTTACTAATGTATATTGTTTCCTCTCTTAATTAAGATTATCGTTAAATGTTTTTTGTTGTTTATATATTTATATCAATCGTGGGTATTTGTAGACGACTGTCAATTAGTTTTAGTTGAACAACTTATCAGTTTTTACTTTTAAGATAGATTCCCTATTAGGATGTCTACTCTCACATGTGGAATTTATGCTTCCAAGTCTCACTAGTGTTTTCAATCCGCACCAATGCCCCACAGGCCAGATTTTTATTTGGATGATGGAATTTTGATACATAGAAAAGTTTGAGTTCTATGCAATGTTATCCTTTGGGAGATGCTTATTCAGTGGCATCACTTGCAATGTGAAATAACACAAAGGTAGTGTGAGGAACGGGACCTTCGAACCTTACAAATCCCCAGGTCGAATGGAAATAGGCGTGCATACCGAATTAATAATGTCGGGAAGATATTATACAGTATAGGAGAATCTTTCTAGATATATGGCATCCCACTAGAAAACTTATGATTGGACTTTGATAGATCTTGAGTGGATTCTTTGTTTTAGTTTCCTTCTCTGAATAATTTTAAGATACCCCTTGTTGAATGTGTGGTTTTATTTATTAATTTTTTTTTTTTTTTTTGGGGGGGGGGGGGAGGGGGGGGGAAGGATAGACAGAGGGAAAGGCTACAGATTAGAAACCTTTATTAATGTGAGACAAATTTAATTACAAGGGTTCAAGATTTGTGACTGAAATGTTTAGGGGGTCATAAGGGGTCTCTGGTAGGTGAAAATAATTACAACGCTCTCTCACAGTGTTTGCAATTAGTTTGCTTATTGTCTAGAGTATCAATTTGAACTTACTTTGTTTGAAGTCATACAAATCAAGGTTGGCTTCACATTGCTGAATAATGCACTCGCTCTATTGATATTGTGGCAATTGCTTGGTTAGAGAAGATATGTGACCTCTTAGGAAGCCAACAAGAAAGAGGCTTAAGTCGTTGCTTCAAATCTGATAAATGATTTTTTTATTTTTCCTAGTCTTGTTTGGTTATATGAGGAACAGGACCTCCGAACCTTACAAATCCTCAAGTCAAACGAAATTAGGGATTGCACGCAGAATTATTAGTCATTAATTAGATAATTAATAATGTCAGGAAGCTATGATGTTGTATTTCTGAATATATGGCGTCCCACTAGAAGACTTATGATTGGACTTTGATAGATCTTGAGTGGGTCCTTTGTTTAAGCATCATTTTCTGATTAATTTTAAGATGCCCCAGTCGAATGCATTGGTATGTTTTTTTGGGGGGGGGTGAAGAGGGGGGCTACAGATCAGAAACCTTTGATGCAAGAAAAAATTAGTTTCAAGAGTTCAATATTTGTGATTGAAATGTTTCGGGGGAAATAAGGGGTCTCAGTTAGGTGAAAAGTGAAAACAATTACAATGCTGTGTCAGAGTGTTTAAGATCTGTTTGCTTCCATTCTAGAGTATTAAATTGAACTTATTTGTTAGGAGTCATGTTGATCAAGATTAGATTCACATTGCTGAATAATGCACTAGCATTATTGATAGTTTGGCCATAGATACCAAGATCATAGATACTCTAAGCGTCCCACGATCCGACGTTATACGACCTGAAACTGAGTGGGTTTGTGATCTAGATCACTTAAATTGATGACCCCAATTTGTAACTCAAACCCCAACTAGAAGCACAATTTAGGTAATCTCAAATTATTGTGTTAGCCCTAAATTGTAAAATTAGCTGGTTATTTCTTTATGCTTGTGATCTTTCAACTTATATCGATTTATTGTGATTAGATTATCGTTTGCTTTAGAACTCTTATTAGAAATACAAAATACTGATAAGTTAACTAAGTGTATATAATTGTAGAAGTGAAAATGACCCAAATAAGGGTTACAAAGCGAACCACGACCCACAATAACGTACCAACTAAGTCTCACTCATCGTAAGTTGTACTGAGAAAAGTGTCATACTACGTACCCCTACATGTATTACATACCAAATTGACCCACAATCTAGTTAACATTATTGTGGCAATTGCATGGTTAGAGAAGATATGCGACCTCTTAGGAAGCTTGTAAGAAAGAGACTTAAGTCACTGCTTCAAATCTGATAAAGGGCTTTTTTCTTTTTTCCAGCCTTGTTTGGTTATGTGAGGAACAGGACCTCCGAACCTTACAAATCCTTAGGTCGAATGGAATTCGGGCTACATGCAAACTTATTAGTCATTAATTAGTTAATTAATAATGTCAGGAAGCTATTATGATGTATGGGAGAATCTTTCTGAATATATGGCGTCCTAGTAGAAAACTTATGATTGGACTTTGGTAGATCTTGAGCGGGTTCTTTGTTTAATCTTCCTTTTTTGAATAACTAGTAAGTGCAATTTTGAAACCGAAATATCATTTCTTAAAATAGAGGACCACTTTTTGCAATATCCATAACCTAAGAAAATAATGTTGATCAAACAATCAAGAACCACATTTTCTAAGAAATTCTACAAAAAATGCAAGCTAAACTGATTTTACTAGTATATTTGGTGCAAATACATTATTCTATATTTTATCATTCTTGCTCACGTTTTTTAGATTTCTCTTATTTTATTGTTTGTGGAGAAAAGAAAGAATTTGGATGACAATCAAAGTAATTTCTTGTATGAACTAAAGTAGCACACAAGAAAGAAGCTGAACTAACAACCATGTAACTTAGAATTAGTGAAGGTCAATTGATGTTTGAGTAAGAACATATATTTGTTAAGCATGTGCCAAGTAGAAGAATTTTTGGACACTTTGTAGGACTTAATACTTAATAGTTAGTGTAGAACAATCTATAAACTCTTTCCATATGAAGTAGAGAAAAAGAAAATTATGAACTTAAAACACATTTGTATTGTTTACGAATTTGCAAAAGAAAAAGTAGTTAAGAGGAAAAATAAATCTAAGCATAAGTTAATTGTTCTCCTTGGACCAACAAAGCCAATTGCATCCTGATGTTGTCAAAAGATCGACAGTGAAGAATAAGAGCAAGAGCAACAATAATTGATATTTTTTGGCAACCAGGATAAAGATGTCCTTATTTTTTTGTTTCAGCTGATAACCCTATTGTGAACAGAATAAATGAAGATAGAGAAATGGTTTTCTAAATAAATCAAGCTCATGGGAAGTGGGCAACATTTGGGTCAGAAATTCTGATATTTTTACATTTTAGAGTTCACCCAACAAGCAACATTTTACATTGTTCAATGTTCTGCCCAAAACAAAAATAGTGTATACAGGATTAATATCAAGTGTTCTCAAAAACTTTGAGGTTTAGCCAAATTTATTGGAACCACATGAAAAAGATCAATGCTATTTCTTTGTTATGGCCAACTTTGTTCAATTCTGCAACACAAAGTGTCTTTTCGTTCTTATCTTTGGCCTTTTCCTTGTTGATTGTTAATTCATTTCGACATCTTTAATTTCCTCAGTTTCTTGCTTGCTCATACATTCTCATATAGTTTGTGCATCTCTGTAAGAAAATTGGAAGTATTATTTACTTCGTAATGTTAGCTTTTAGTTGCAGACAGAAGCAATATGATAGTTACAACTAAACCGAGCTAATATTGTTATCCAATGACAAGGAAGAGGATTAGAAGCAATAGAACAGCACCAAAAAAATGTTGATTGCTAAAACTATTAATCGTCATAGAAATCACAAGACCAATAAGACACACATCCTCATATGCAAACACTCAGTTATATATAACCTTTCAGCATTGTACTCACATTCAACACTACGAATCGTACGCATACTAAATCCTAGTATATTTGGAGACAAATTGTTGTAGCTGAACAAATTAGATAACATAGAAGTATATCTTTCCATCTAAAATAGAATGGATGACACTCTCATCCAAAGAAATTAGACCTGTAATCCAAGAGGTAAGTTGATGCAGGCTTCTAATTATTGGTGCTATCGATTGATCAGTTTTGATCCCATCAAAAAAATGTTGTCTATATTTATTGTCCATGATTGAGAACAATCCATTCTAGGTAATTATACACATTCACAATTCGTCAAATAATTCAAAAGAAATGATTGATACTAATGTCAACATGGTTTCAATTATATTTTTCGTGGGACAAAAGCCCATCCCTCCATTTCTAGGTCGGACGACGTATGCCCCACCGAACAAGTATTCTTAATGTAACAACATAGATTCCGATAAACAACAAAAATGTTATGAAGGACCAGATTCAATTTCTAACATGGTTCTTAAGTAGGAACAAGCAATATTTGACCACAAACATTGCAACTATGATTGGGAACAAGCAATATTGTCTGTTAAGAACCTACTGAGAGATTGTTAAATAGCCCTGTGTCTTCAAATATATAAGATGCCAGTTTTAATGGCTTATGGTAGAATTATGCCTTACCACTTGAATAATCCATGGTGAAGATACAAATGATCAGTTGGAATAAGTCCTCCAACAGCTTTTTTCCCGGAAAGTACAACGTTTTTTTACCAAGCAACGCTCTTATAGAACCATGGAACATCACAAAAAGAGCACATTTCCTTATAAATTCACTCCACTGTGTGGCTTCTGACTCCTTATTTTTCTCCACCATGTATAAAAAGATAGACCACTAATAATCCGTAAGTACAAGAAAACAGTTTGGAGCCTTGTCACTCAAATTGTTTTCCAGCCATAATATATTTTCCTCATTATTGCAACTGTAAAGTTGTTCTTTCACTACCTTGAGTCAATTAGTTAAGACACACAATACAAGAATTTGTCAAATTGTTTAATCACATGGATAGGCAAAAATCATGAAGACCAGATGTCCTGCTACATACAAGGAAACAACCTTTCAAAGGAAGCATGATAGCTTAAGCATCTAACAGGCAAGTTCTATGTCCTTTGGAACCTTATAATTATCAGTATGTTGAAGTTCACTAACACAATCTAGATGCATAGCTTTGCTTCATAAGAAAGTTGAGGGTGCATCTCTGGTTCTACGATTTCCCATGCCAACTTGTGAAGAGAAAAATCTCCAAAAAACAAAAATTATGCTTTGATAGAACCAAAAAAAATAGAGAAGCAAAGCAATGGACGACCTGAAATTCATGAAATTCCAATTACTAAGTGATATATTAATTGTAGATTGGAACACTAATGGACATATGTTTTTCCTTGTGAGAGAAGGAAGAATAGGACGTCATGAAAAGGTTTTAGTTCGACTTTAACTGATGTCTATATTCACAAGATTTTGTACCCTTACATATAAAGAAAGTTGATTGTGGCTCTAAGCTCCTTTCTATGTCCTCAAGTTGATCTGTTGACTTCACAACCACTAATATAATCTGGAAAGTGACACTTCTAGGCTGATTTGCGTTAAATTTGGAAGAGAAACAAGGACGAGAAACAAGGACGGAAAAAGCAAAATATGATTGAATGGTCATCAGGCAAGAGTAAAACACCACCAATCTCATGCAAACATGAGAGGGGTAAGTGGAAGTGTTTGTTGAGATCCCTAACATCCCAACCTGATATACTCCTTGGCTGGCATTCAAGAAATAAGGTATATGAAATGGCGAAAACAAGGAAGAAAAGCACACGTTCACAAACTGCTGAATCAATTCTTGTTATCCACTACCTTCCCCAGAAAAATTCTTGCTTTACACTGTTGATCTCAATCTTAGTTTTTTTTTTTTTAAAATGAAAGAATTTCAGATAATTAGTTATGAAAGTTTGAAATTTGGCTGAAATTTAAAGGAATGTTTAAAAAGGAAGTGAATTTGGGATGTTGAGTCTAGTTATGAAATTGTGGATGATTCAGTCAGACTTTCCAGCATATACTGGTTGGATATGAGCCCTTACTCCTTCAATTTGTTTTCTATTAATACTGGTTGTTTTCTTGCATCATATTGTTTGGGGGCTAGACTCAAACTGGCAGGCTAGCAGCATGCTTATGGAAAAAAAAAAGGCTTTGCTATTCGTTAGACACAGGAAAAACAAAAGACTATTTGACTGGGTAGAAGGGTACACTTTGTGTTCTTCATTTAGCTTCCTGCCCAGTCTTTTTTATGTAGTGGCCGTCTTTTTTTCGTTTTTTTTCCCGGGGGAACCTTATTGATTGGAAACTTGGCAAGGCCAAGTGCACAAGTGAAGCACTTTTTTCTTTCGATTTTCTAGACAACTGCAATCTCCAATTTCAACTTTGTATCAAGTATTCTCCAACTAATCCTTATATTTTTTTCTTGAACACTTTTTAACAACCACTGTTAAAGACATACATCAGCATTTTTTTAAAGAACTTCTTAAACAAACATAACAAACATAACCAAAGAGATCATTTTATGAGATTTTGAAAGATTCTGAGTCTGCTTTATTCAGTGCCTATTTTCTTGGTTGACGATCGTGTTTTGATGTAGAGAATCTAATTTGCTAATTTGCCAAAAATCTTTGAACATAACTAAGGCTGGAACCAGGTTATGCAATTTCTTCCGTTGGGTCCATTTTCAGGCTTCTTTATAAAATTTCAGGAAGCTTAATGTTTTTAAAGTTGTATTACAATTTTAACAAGTGACATTGACTGAATAGGTATCAGAAAATTCAAGACTTCAAGAAAAATCAATGCCAAAGAATTATTGAAGGACAGATTATGGAAAATATAAAAAAATAGAACAAAGAATTTCACTAGATCAACAATTCATAAAAGTCTTCAACTTTAAGAGAACTGAAACCTATCAACTCTATATAGCTTTGTCCAAGTCGATCTACTGCATGTCCAACATTTTGGAGTGTAAAAGGTGTTCTGAGGAAAAGTTTCCTCGATAAAATCACAATTTTACTCTAGCACCCAAAGAATACACCTCCATGGAACATATCTAAGCGATGTTAAAATCCATAATCTCTAAACAGGTATTATACACACACACACACAATACAGATATCTTCAGAGAGGAGTTAGAAGAATTAGAAAGTTTTTCGTAAAGTAATCGCACATCCACTCATTTCGTATCTCAACAGTTCAATTTGGGAAAAATTCAATCCTTTAATACTTGAATGAATTCAGTGTACAATGATCGTGTACCTCTTTGAGTAACACATTGTTGGTTCGGTGATGACAATACACAGGGTGTGTTTGCGCCTGATTTTCTCTGTGAAAGATCAATTTTTCCACTGTCCGTTATGATGTTCAAATAAACATCTGGGATGTATTTGTGCCAAAAAATCTTATAAGAGATATCAAGGGAAGAACTATACTAAGAATACACGTCTGGTTCTGTGACGGAATGATTGCTTGCAATGGAGAGTGTGAAACTCCTATAGAGATTCAAATTCCAGTTTGGAGTGCTGGAATTACGGGGATACAAATCGATTACTATATAGGTATTGCAACTTTATACATTAAGTCCCAGAATGTGTACAAAGCAAGGACAACAAACGTTGAGATGCTGTAAATAGGTACTTGAATGTGTGGAGTAACGCATGCTGAGTGAGAGAGAGAGAGAGAGAGAGAGAGAGGGGAACGTCTAGGATTTATGGGAGAGGTAAATAAGAGAGAGAAAGAGTTTATTTGGAGAGGGAAACACAAATAGGTTTGTGGGTGAGGAAAATAAGAAAGAGAAAGAGATTTATTTGGAGTGGGCATTTATTTTGGAGAAGAAAATACCCATATCTGGACGCTTGAGATAGAACCTAGATGACCGAACGGATTTAATGTGGGACCAGTCTCACTTTAGGCACTTGTTGGTAATTAATGAAGCACTAATCTGACTTTATACAAATGTTTGAGGGTGATTCTACTCAACTCAACAAAGTCTTGTCTCAACGTTTTTGGGGTCGACTACAAGAATCTTGTTTCGCCATTGAGTTATGTCAAGGGCAATGTTTTCAGTTAAATTATAAGTTTTCATATTTTTTTTTATGATTTCATTAAAAGTTAATTTTGATCTTTCTCTACCCTTACGTTTACCATCAATATCTATCATATCACTTTCTCACCAGTGCCGTAGGAGGCCATCTCTAAATATGTCCAAACCACCTGAGTTGATTTTATCTTTCTTAGTCTTACCACACATCCATCTTAACTTTTAAACATGTTTCTTAGTTGTCCAACAATTAGTACCGTAAAGTATAGCGGGTCTTGTAGCCGTTCTATATACTTTTTCTTTTAATTATAGGGGTATACGTCTATCACATAATACATCGGATGCATTCCTCAATTTAGTTCATCCAATATTAATTCTATGCCTAACATCGTAGTCAATCTCACACTCTATGAATAATAGACCCTAAATATTTAAAGTGTTCACTTTTTGAGGGTGATTATGGATATTTTTTTTTTTTTTGAGTTTAGTAACCTTTTAGAAGTAGTATATATTTTAAGATGATTCTTATCGAATGCACTGGAATGAGAGAGAGAGAGAGAGACTATAGATTAGAAACCTTAGTTGATGCAAGACAAATTTAGTTACAAGGGTTCAAGATTTGTGATTGAAATGTTCATGGGAATTAAGGGGTCTCAGTTGGTGAAAACTCTGTTATAGTGTTTGAGATTAGTTTGCCTACTGTCTAGAGTATCAACTTGATCTTACTTTATTTGTATTCATACTAATCAAGATTGGCTTCACATTGCTGAATAATGCAGTAACACTATTGATATTGTGGCAACTGCTTGGTTGGAGAAGATATGCGACCTCCTAGCAAGTCTATTAGAAAGAGTCTTAAGTCAGCACTTCAAATTTGATAAAGGTTCTATTTTTGTTTGGTTTTGAGAGAACCCCCGATCCCTTACTAAAAGGTAGAAAAAACAAGTCAAAGGTGGACAAGTTGTCCAAACCAAAGACAAATATATCTGAAAAAGAAGCAGAAGTTACATTTCGCATGAAGCTATCCAACTCACTGTAATGCAAAAAAGAGGTATATTCTCCAACTTCTTAGACACAGGGGTCCATATTCGAAAGACATTCAACCTCCCCGCACTTCTCCTAAAAAATTATCGCATTCTTTCCAACCAAATAACTACACTATAGAACAAAAAGAAAGCTAGCCCCAATGATCCTCCACCTCTATTACTCCCCTTTCCCATAACATCTAAGCATATCATAGATAACATAGTTCTCAATGCCACCCAATGTAAGAATAAAGGTTCCACATTTTCACTATCACCTTTGCACATAACACATCGTTGCAGTAGAAGACAAACCATGAGTCTCCATCTTTGAAGCCTATCATAAGTGTTAATTTTACCGTGAGCAATTATCCATACATGATTTTGTCCCTTTAAAGGCACTTTAGCTTTTCAAATCACCCTCGATGGAGAAAACTAAGGAATAAATGGATCATCAATTAAAGATTTAAATGAGAAAATACACATGGAGAGTCATGAGTGCAACTCCTTTTATCTGGAAAATCTTGGGTTAATGAAACATTATTAAACAAAGAAAGAAAGTCCACCAACTCTGAACATTTTTTATCATTAAAACTCCAACGAAAAGCAAAATTCCATGACATAGGATTTGAATAGGATTGAATGGAAGAAGCAATCCTTTGATTATAAAACTCAAAGAGTTGATAAAGACGTGGAAAAAACTAGAAAAGGACCATTTCCCTACTCATCTATCCCCCCTAAAACGAACCCTAGTATCATCTCCAACAATGAGCTTTTAAGTATATGAGAAAAAGAGAGGTAACCCCTAAGAAATAAACTTTCATGGACTTCAAAAACTACCCTTACAACCCTATTAGCATCCCACCCAATGGCCTATAACCCATATTTGCTCCTAATAATGGAACACCACAATGAATCTTATTTCAAAGAAAACCTCCCAAGCCATTTTTCAACCAAAGCTTCATTCCTTTTCAACAATTTCCTACCAAAAGGCCACCTTTAACCCTGGATCTAAACACCACCTCCCAAGATATCAAGTAATCCTTCCTACCCTCTCCCCCATCCACCGCATAAGAAGTATCTAATCATCCATTCAATTTTCTTAGCTATCAAAACAGATTACTTGAAAAGAGACAAAGTAAGATTGCTAGCAAACTAACGCTAACCTACCTTCCCTAAAAATAAAGGCTTTGTTCTATCCATCTACCCGCTTTCCAACCTTCTCAATGATTGGATTCCAAAAAGACTTGGACATCGAATTACATCCTAGAAGTAGCCACTAAATACTTAGAAGGTCAACCACCTATAGAGCATCCTAAGTCAAAAGCCTACCGGTTAATTTTATCCTAACTCCTATTAATACTACAACAATACTCTTGTCTATATTAATCTTGAGGACTTTTTCCTTTACTTATTAATAAAGCTGTTGTTTCTTAGTTTAAAGAATATATTAACTTGAAGGTCCGAAATAATCCCAAAAAACAACAACAATCCTCTTTAGGTTTTTGACTTCCTCCTCATCTCTTGAGGAGAAAAAAATAGTATCATCAAGAAGTTGCAAGTAAGAAGCTACAATCCTATCTCTACCAATCACAAAACTATCAACTAAATTACATCTCTCTATTCTCTCCATAAGTTTACTCAATCCATACACAATCAATGTAAACAAAAAAAGGGATCAGAGATCCCCCATCTTAGACCTTTAGAAACCTTAAATTTACTCCTCGGTTTCCCATTTATCATAACTGAGAAATTCAACGGTTCCAAGTTCCAACCATCCTCTCATTCATCTCCTCCACATCTCTCTAAACTTTTTGCCTCCAAAACAAAATCAAGAAAATTTTAATCCACGTGATCATAAGCTTTCTCAAAATCAATTTTCAAAACAATGACCTCCTCACCTTGTCCTCTATAATCATCAATTATCTCATTGGCAACAAGAGCCATATCCAAAATCTATCAACCTCTCACAAAGCCCCTTTGGGTCTCATTTGAACACTCCCTAACCCTTATTGAAAGTACCTTAGCAATAATCTTATATAAGCTAGTAACAAGACTTGTAGGTTTAAAATCCTTCAGTTTCAAGGAATCAAATTTCTTCGGAATAAGATAAATAAATGTGGTATTTTTAACTGCATTCACCACCTTATTTTGAAAGGATTCCCCAAATACCTTCACCTCTTCCCAGCAAACCTGAAAAATAGCCATAGTAAAATCATTTGGGCCAGGAGCTTCGCCTTTACTACATTTAAAAACTTTTCTCCTAACTTCCTCTACCTCAAAAGGCCTTCCAACCACAAAGCTTCATTTCCCACCGACGGGACACCACTCCAACCATGTCAAGCTAGGTCTAGGACGCTTCAGGGCTGAATAAAGATTAGCAAATAAATGAACAGTCTACCTTTCAATGGATGTCTCGTTTGCCACAATCGAACCCCTATGAAACTCCAATTTATCAATGATTTTCCTCACCCTATTACCATTAGCTACCTTACGAAATTTTTTTGAGTTATTGCTATCCTCTTGCACCCATTTCACCCTTGGCTTTTGTTTCCAACTAACTTCTTCTTTATGCACCTCTAGGTTGATGAGGTTTTTTAATTTCGTCATATTGGTTGACCTTGTTTTTGTGGTATTTAATAACTAAAAGTAGGACATATGGAAGTTATTTGCAATATTGTAGTACCCTTTATTGAGACAATATTGAAGGTCACCATGAGAAACTATATCTCAAATTTCTATATCCTTCACAATTTGGTCCACATATAAGTGATGGAGCATGAGAACTGGTGTTGGTGGTGGAAAAGTAGAAACTTTATTTGGAAATCCCATAGTAGGTTTCGAGTTGTTTCGATAAAGTGGCATATCCTCCAATAGAATTGGACTAATACTAAATCCAAGGGAAAACTAATCAAACATGCTTCATATCCAAACTTAAAAAACTGGAGGCAAGGGGAGAACATCAATACCCTGACGATTAAAAAAAGAGTAGTCTCAAGATTCATGGGCAATTTGGGATGTGAAACACATAAAAGAAACAGTATGCTTGTCATTCATGTAGGCATGGTATTTGTTTATAGGTGTGATGCCAAACATCTTGGAACATCATCTGCACAAGAAAAATCCCTGCACCTAGAATGATACTGGAATCAAATATAATTGTTCTAAATGTGAACCTTTATTTTTCAAACTGTTGCTATGTGTGAACTTTTTTAATATTCTTTTAGAATATTTTGTTAATGCCATATAGTTAGATGCTTTAAAATCGAATTTAATGCTAGTCCATGCGTGACAATTTTAAGAAAGTCACGAAAAAAAGCATCCTTTTTGCCATAATGTTTCTAGTGAAATGATTGAAATCATGTATGGTAGTTCCACGAAAGTGCTTTACCAAATATCTTACCTTCTTGTCTGCATTCTAATGCTTGATGATTTGTCACATAACATAAATGTTTCCAGCTCTTAAGGCCTGTGATCTTGACAAGTTCCTCAAATCTAAAGGAAAAGACCCTGCCTATGTTGACCTGGAGGTAATATGAAGTCCGCTTCCTAGTGTGACTTCATCGACTTCTTTTTGATTATTTGATGAAACATGATCTATGTTTTGTTGTAGGCTAACCCTTCAGTGGGAAAGGATCAACCTCCTGACCTAGCTGCTCTAGTTCCATCTGACGTGACAGTTTTGCCAGATCCTCCAGAAATAATATCTGCCCTGCAAATTGCTGAAAAAAGTCATGTATCCGTGAATGATAAGTTGACAGCTATTACAGGTATTATATTGTAATTTTATGACTTAGACTGCCTGGTTAGGTACTTTTAATGATATTCAGATGTTATATTTACCCACAAAATATCAAGTTCTGCAATGCTTATTAAAATTGACCTAATACTAGCAGGATTTGTCCTGACAAAGTGGCAGCAGTCTTCCTCCACAAATCAAACACATATTTTACTTTTAAAAAACTAAGAAACACAAAAGCTCTTAAATAACATATGAAGCATATAAAGTCTGTCAGCATATCAGAAAATAATGATTCCACGAAGATTATCACCATTCATCATTCAAACTATGTAAGAAAGGTGAATTTATAGAATATCATTAGTTTTTTGACAAGATGTTCGCAAATTCAAAAGACTAGAAAATGTTGTTCCTAGAGTTGCGGATCCATCTAACATTGCCTGGCCTGCTGGAGAGTGTGAGACATGCAGTGTATACACCAAGTATTTGAGCATTTTATTTGAGAAGGCCTAGACTCATTCTGGATCCTTAGGTAGGAACCGGCTTAAAGAACGAGGAAGAGCATTTTATTAACCCCCCCCCCCCCCCCTTTTCTCTTTTTTCCTTTCTTTTTTCTCCCTCCTACTAAATGTCCTCTTCTCTTTGTCGGTGTCTTGAAATAGATCCTTTTATAAACTGAACCAGTTTATGTTACGCGTTTTCATGTATTCCCCTAGTTTATAAACTGAACCATAGTAGACCTTTTTTATTATTTTCATTATCATGGAAAGCATTTAGATCTTTAGCAAATGTACCACTTGTACCTATTCTTCTTTTCCTATCAAAATTACCTTGTTTTTTTTCACTATTTGCATTCACAAAATACATATAGAATCTTTGAATATTTAAAAATCTTATTCATTGTTTGGAAGGATGGATGTATTTTACAATAGTAAGCAAACGAATCGTTTGTTAAGAGTATTAGGGTACTATGTGTAAATATTAGAGGGTGTATACGTCTTTTGTATTATTATGAGTTAACTATAAATACAAGTGGTTTGTGAGAGGTAGGTTAAGTTTTTGACCACTCTCCGTTTCTCTCTAATATTGTGTTAATTCTTTCAAACTTGACATGGTATAAGAGTCAAACAATTCTAAATACAAATAACTGTGTCTATTGTCGAAATCCTGGTGTTGTCGCTTCATCGCCATTGTCACTGTTCATCACTGTTGTGTGGTGATCCCTCGTCTGGTGGTGGTAGTGGTAGTAGCTGTTCATCAAAGTCCTGGTGTTGTCGCTGGTGGTGGTGGTAGTCACTGGTTGGGTGTGAGGCACCGTCGACGTTGGTGGATTTTGTTTCTGCTTTGTGGTGGTGTGGCTGACGTTTGTGTTGCTAGTCATCGATATCGATGACTTTGGTGTTTCTTGGCGCCGTCGACGGGTGTAGTTGCTATCTGTTCTGTTGGCGTCGTCGACGTTAAATGCAGAATTAGGGTTTGGTTGGTGAAGAAGATGATCCACTCGAACTGGGTCGGTTGCGGGTTTGGGTAATATATCCAAATCTAGATCCAAGCCCAGCTCAGATCCAGATCCAGACCCAGACCCAGATTCAGACTCTGATCCGGACCCAGATCCAAGAGACTCGGTCTAGATCCAGGAGCCTTCAGACCAGACCGGTCAAAGTCCGGTTCAACCTCGGTTCAGTCCTGGTCATAGTTGTTAGTATCGTACGATACGTCACGATACGGATCGTAGGTCTGTATCGTTTTTGCGTTGTATCGTACGATACACGATACGTTTTTACGATACGATACGTATCGGTACGATACGCACGATACGCGCAAACGTGTTAATTTTTTTTTTTTTAAATGGAACGACGTCGTTTTGGCTAAACAACAAACTGATTTTTTTATTCCTCCCACTGAAAACGACGTCGTTTTAGGGCTAGGGTTTACAAAAAAAAATTAAAATCCCTATTTTCATCTCTCTCTCCATTCGTTGTCTTCGATCGACGAACACAGCCCACGATCACGATCGACGAACAGAGCTCACAATCGACGAACAGACCAGCAGACCTCACGATCACGATCGACGACGAACAGACCTCACGATCGAGGAAGACGAAGAAGCAAAGCACTCGACAGCAGCCTTCGGTGTCTTCAGACCTCACGTGGGCTCTGTTCGTCTTCTCCGTCTTCTCTCTGTGCTCTCTTTTCTTCGTCGAAGCAGAGCCAAGCCATCGAAGCAGCCAAGCTCTCGATCCTCCAGCCTACTCCAGCAGTCCACCTGTGCAAGTGTAAGAAATTCTATTAATTTATTTACAAAGCCAAATAATTTTTTATTTACAAAGCATGCTATTTTCTGAATCTTGGTTAATTTATTTTCTGAATCTTGGTTAATTTATTTTTTATATAAAATTTTCTGAATCTTGGTTAATTTTAATTTTCTGAATATTGGTTAATTTTAATTTTCTGAATATTGGTTAATTGAAATTGAAGATTGAGTTCAAAATGGAAGTTAGAAATTTGGATTAGAAGTCTCTTTGGTGTTTAAAGTTTGAATTAGTGAACTATGGTTGTGAACTTTGCATTATAATATTGGTGGACTATGTTGATGACTTGAATAGTTGGTGAAGTATTAATGAAATGCTATGTTTGTATGAGTGTATGATTTTTTTTTAAAGGTATATATATTTTATTATTATTTATTTAAAATTGCACCGTATCTTACGATACACGATACGATATACGATACGATACACTATTTTTAATTTACGATACGCCTTCCGATACACGATTTGATAACTATGGTCCTGGTTCAGTCCCAGTTCAGTGAGTTTTACACCGGTTCAGACCGGTTCCGTGGTCTAGTGAACGTCCCTTGTCCGGTTCAGCGGTCCAGTGGACTTTTCTTATTCAGTTTAGCGGTCCTCCAGCGAGCTCTCCCTGTTCGGTTCAACAGTCCAGTGGACTCCCCTTGTCCGGTTCAGCAGCCCAGCACCAGATCCTTGCTCGGTTTAGTTGTCCAGTAAGTCCCTTTTACTGTTTGCCACACTATGGAATCCAAGCAAGATGTTACCTCTCTTACTCCATCATTGCCACTCACCTTTGCTCTCGTGGTTCTTGTTAATGGTCCCATGACTTCTGTTAAACTCAATAAGACTAATTATATTTTATGGTCACGACTATTCAAGTCTTTATTAGAGGTAAAAGATTTAAGAAATATTTGGTGAATCCCAAACCCAAGGAGGATACTCTTGGGTATGATCAGTGGGAACAAGAGGATGTTCAGATTATCTTTTTATTGTTGAATAGTATTGAGCTCAGTATTAGCTCTACTCTGCTTTATCTTGATACTGCCAAAGACATATGGGATCACTTGGCCACTATGTATTTGGGTACAGGTAATTTTACACGTGCTTATGAGGTGTGCAAACAGTATTTTCGCCTGGAACAGGGTACTCTGAGTCTTGAGGATTATTACTCTCATGTTTGGGGAGTTTGTGAGGAGTTGAAGCTCTACCATCCGTTCACTACTGATGCAGCGGTTTGGTAGAAGCAACATGAGGATTTGAATGTTCAGTTTCTCGTAGATTTGAAACTTGAATATGAGTCTATTTGCTCTCAGATTTTGGGTAGCTCCAGTCTTCCCTCTCTACTTGAGGTTTTCTCTCGTTTACAGCGTGTTACTTTGTCTACTAGTCCTTCAGGCATTGATCATGGTATTTCTACTAATTGTTCAGCTCTGGTGGTTTCTAGTAGCCACAACGATGGTTATCGAGGTGGACGTGGTAATCGTGGTGGTCGTGGAGGTCGTACGGGTGGTCGTGGGGGCCGTAGTGGACCTCGTTCCTATACTCACTGTGGTCGTGGAGGGCACACTGTTGATTTTTATTGGGATTTACATGGAAAACCTTTTGGTGCTACTAATCAGGTTTCCTATCAAGATGACACCTCGGTTGTTGCTTCCATACCTCGGTCAGCTCCACCAGACTCTAGGTCGGTCACTATTACACGAGAGGAGTATGCTCAGTTCCTGTCCTAGCAACAGGCTGTTCCATCTTCCTCCACTGCTACTTTTGTCCAGTCAGGTACCGCTTCCACTTGTTTATTGTCCTCCACTCGCAGTCCTTGGATCATAGACTTTGGAGCTTCTGACTACATGACTGGTGCGTCTGGTGTTTTTTCTACTTATCAGTCTATTACTTCCACACATAATATCACTCTTGCTAATGTTACTTGCTTTAAAGTTTCAGGTTTGGGGACTACTCACTTGAGTGCTGATATGTCCTTATCCTCCGTGTTATTTGTTCTTCAGTTTTCTTTTAGTTTACTTTCCATTAGCAAGATTACCCGTTCTTTCAATTGTTCCGTAACCTTTTATCCCTCTTATTGTGTATTTCAGGATCTCAAGACAAAGAAAAAGATTGGTACGGGACATGAAGCTGGTGGCTTATATTACTTTGACCTTGATTCACCTACTCAGGTTCTACAGACCTCGTTGTCTCCTTTTCAATGACATTGTCGTCTTGGACATCCCTATCTTTAGAATCTGAAGCGCCAAGTTCCTAGCCTTAGTTATGTTTCGTTTGTGTCTTGTGAAGCTTGTCAACTTAGTAAATATCACCGTGTGTCCTTTCAGTTTAGAGTCAATAATCGTGTGTCTAGTCCATTTGAGTTGGTACATTCTGATGTATGGGTCCAATAAAGAATATTTCATCTAATAAATATCCTTATTTTGTGTCATTTTTGGATGATTATTCTCGTGTGACATGGTTGTTTCTGATGAAAGCCCGTTTTGAATTATTCTCTATATTTGAGACCTTTCGCAAGGAAACAAAAACTTCGTATAGTTGTCTTATACGTATTTTACGTTCTGATAATGTTTGGGAATATGAATCTGATTCTTTTTCATCTTATCTTAGTAAAACTGACATTATTCATCAGACTTCTTGTGCTTACATCTCTCCACAGAATGGTCTTACTGAACGCAAGAACCGTCATTTGTTGGAAGTCACCCGTGCATTGTTATTCCAGATGAATATTCGCCGATGTTTTTGGAGTGATGTTCTCACTGCTTGTCATCTTATTAATCGTATGTCATCCTCTGTGTTAAATGAGCAAAGTCCATATTCTGTCATTTTTCCTGGTAAGCCCTTATTTTCCTTAACTCTTAAAGGTTTTTGAGTGTCTATTATGTTCACAACTTGGGCTCTGGGTTTGATAAACTTGACCTTCGGGATACCAAATGTTTATTTCTTGGATACTCCCGCACACAGAAGGGGTATCGTTGCTATAGTCTTTCCCTACGACGATACTTTATTAGTGCCGATGTCACATTTGAGGAATCTGTTTCATATTTTCTAGCACCTGCTCAGTCTTTGGATCTAGACTTTGAGTCATTTCTTATACCACCATCTTTTCCCTCACCATCAGATATTCCGTTGTCTACTGTGTTACCATCTACTTTACCTCTTCGTGTATACTCTTGTCGTGCTCGCCCATCGACTGGGGTGCTTGTACCGTCTTCCTTGCCGTCTGCTGATCCTGGTACATCAGGTAATTTAGACTCTTTACCTATTGCTATTCGAAAAAGTATTTGTTCGTGTGTTACAAATCATCTCATTGCTCATTTTGTTTCATATAATGCCTTGTCTTCTGTCTTCTCTTGTTTGACCTCTTAATTATCTACTATCTCTATCCCTAAGCACTTACAGGATGCGTTATCTGATCCGAGTTGGAGAGAAGTTATGGAGGAGGAGATGGATGCCTTACATCATAATGGGACTTGGGATCTCGTTCCTTTACCTCCTAGTAAACGAATTGTTGGTTGTCGTTGGGTGTATACTGTTAAATTTCATCCGGATGGTTCTGTGGAGCGTCTCAAAGTCCGGCTTGTTACAAAGGGCTTTACTTAGACCTATGGTGTTGATTATGAGGAAACTTTCTCTCCTGTTGCCAAAATTTTCTCTGTTCGTATCTTGATTTCTTTGGCTACTAATCTTGATTGACCCTTATTTCAGTTAGATGTCAAGAATGCCTTCCTATATAGTGACTTGGTGGAAGAGGTATACATGGAGCAGCTACCTGGGTTTACTGCTCAGGAGGAGTACGATAAGAGTGTATGTCGGTTAAAGAAATCTTTGTATGGTTTGAAGCAGTCACCAATGGCATGGTTTGATAAGTTTTCAGATGCAGTTTTAGAGTTTGGTCTTCTTCGATGTCAGACAGACCATTCTGTGTTTTATAGACAGACGGATGTCGGATATGTTCTATTGGTGGTCTATGTAGATGATATTGTGATTATTGTAAATGATTCTGAGGGGATGGACAAGTTAAAAACCTTCCTGCAAGACCGATTTCATACTAAGGATTTGAGAAAACTCAAATATTTCTTGGGTATTGAGGTGGCTCAATCTAACAGGGTATTTGTTTATCACAGAGGAAATATGTATTTGACATACTAGAGAGAGTAGGTTTGCTGGGTGGCAGACCGATTGATGTTCCTAAGGATCCGAATTAGAAACTGTTGATGGATGATGATGCACTGTTTAAGAATCCGGGTCGGTATCGCAGATTGGTTGGGAAGTTCAATTATCACACTATTACTCGACCGGATATTTCCTATGCAGTCAGTATAGTAAGTCAGTTTATGGGGTCTCCTAGAGTACCACGTTGGGAGACAGTTGCTCGTATTCTGCGATATCTCAAACGTGCTCCTGGTCTTGGATTATTATATCGAGTTAATTGACATCTTAGAGTGAAAGGTTTCTCAGATGCTGATTGGGCTGACTCTCCTTCTGATCGGAGATCAACCACTGGTTATTATACTTTCTTAGGAGGTAACGTTGTCTCATGAAAAAGTAAGAAATAACCCGTGGTAGCGAGATCCAGTGCTGAGGCTGAGTATAGGACAATGACGCATATAATGAGTGAGTTGACTTGACTACTACACTTCCTCCAGGAAATTGAATTTCCAGTTTAACCTCCTTTACAGTTACTCTGTGACAACCAGACAGCTATCCATATCGCTGCCAATCCAGTGTTTCACGAGAGAACCAAATATATTGAGGTTGATTGTCACTTTATTCGAGACAAGATAGTAGCTTGAGAGATTACGACTCCATTTGTGAAATCTGAAGATCAGCTTACAGATATGTTTACCAAAGTATTGAGTCGTATACGTCTTACAGCAATTTGTTCCAAGCTTGGATTATATGATATATATATAGTCCAGCTTGAGGGAGAGTGTTAAAGAGTATTAGGACATTATGTGTAAATATTAGAGGGTGTATACGTCTTTTGTATTATTATGAGTTAACTATAAATTGTGTTAATTCTCAAACTTAACAGTTTGATTTACTCCATAATGTTTATACTAAAGTTACACTTGCCTTGTTCAACATGCTTGCTTTTGAAATCAGAAGATCAGGAATTTGCATTCTCATATTCACCTTTTAAATTTTGATAGTTTATGATCCAATATTGATCCTGATGACTATATTACCAACTCCTATGAACTATAACAATATTGTAGAGATTTGGCAAAATGCCAAAATCATGGTATTGACAAACTTCCATGGGTTAGACTGAGTATTGCTTCTAGTTCTTTTAGTTCATGAACTCAGTTCTCAGGTCTTCCCAATATTATTTGCTCTTCCAAAAGCGAAGCAAACGTAAATTATTCTTATGACTATTAGACATTGAGAAATATTCCTTACAGTACTGTTTGAAATTACTGTGATAATGATGTTGGTACTGGTTATGTATATCATGGAGTTGTTCTAGTCTCATTGAAATACTCATAGCTCTAATAGGATAAATGTCCATTTCATTAAAAAAAAATTAAGGGATTTTTTGGTATTTTTTATGTTAATGACGCTCCCAAGTGTGTGGTTGATGATCAGTAACCTGATTTTCTTGTTTATCATTGCTGACATGTTTTCTTCTCTCTTTGCTGTAGCAAACACCGTCAATCCATCCAAGGATTCACAAAAGAAAAAATTGACCAATGTCAGAGACTCGTCAAGCTCCTTTACGGATACTGAAAAATTTGTTGAAGAAATCCTAGATAAAACGTCAGCCATAATTTTTGCAGAGGTAAGTAGACTACTACAGTTTTCGGTTTCAACTTCACTCTCTCCGTTTTGGGTCTAAGAAATCAAATAATGCAGATCAAAGAGGAGAATATAAAGCAGCATGGGGAACAACTTGGTGGTGTGGTATCAGAAACTATAAGAAAACAGCTTGCCATGGAGTTGAAGAACCTAGCAGTGAGTATTTAGTTTCGTTATTTCTGATAAACTTGGAGTACTTCCCTGCGATAATCAGACAGTGGTTGTTTCTTATTTCACTAGTTGTAATTTTGACAACTTTTGGTTTGGAGCAGCGTTATTCTATTTGGCAAGTAAGATATCAAGAGAATCTTAGAAATGAAATTCAGGTTCTTTAGCTTTCTTATGGATTTTGGATTTGGGGATGTTTAAGTTTACCACTGTTGTTAAGTTTTCGGAGTTCAACAGATATAGATTGCATAGTCCCTATATTGACAGACATGGCCATGCCTATCCCTTCAATCTCTTATTATAGTGTTGTCATTTACATATCTACATTTACCGTTCTTTAATTTAACGTCATCAATCTCTCTCGGTGTAGCAAAATCATATAACTTCATTACACATTTTCACCTATATGACATTCCTGCTAAACAGATTGTGGTAGCTGTATTTTTGTTCGATGATTTCATTTTCGTTATTGTTTCATTCTTTTAGTCGATCAATTTCAGTTTTTTTGTACTGCTCTATGACTAATAGTGGATGTCTTTATTGCAGACGATATTCAAGAACACAGCGTACACAGAAGGTTTTCATGCCGGCACTTACATCCGACCAAAGCATATGTGAAACCGAAGTTTATTCGCAACAGTGGGATGCTGAAATGATTTATGAAAGAGTCTCTGTGTATGACATTCTATCATTCTTCACTGTGAAGCGATGCATCTAACTTCAATGGACAATTCATCTATTTAGCAATGGCTTTGTGTGGGTCCTTCATAGAAATCTTAAAACTGTCTTACATCTCCTGCATAGGTTCCTGTCTTCTTACGTGGCTTCGGTATATGAAAGTGGTTACCAATATCGTAGACGACGATCAAATCTCACTATGAGAACCATGCAAATTGTCTATTGAACAACATTTCTTAGCTACATTTGGTAGGTGGTAATGAAACATGGGAATGAAATGACCATTACTTAGTAATACTCATTTCAATGTTTGTGAAAATTCATTCCCATCCCATTTTCATGGAATGTTTAATCTCATCAACATAGGATTTGTCATTTGTCAATATTTGGTGATATTTCTCAATTACTAGTTGATGCACACGTGCGTCGAACGTGAATAATTTTAAATTATAATTTTATTTATATTTTTTCCTAATATGATTTTCTATATCTATTTAATCAACAAAGTTTGTAGACATAGTTTTTGTACTATTTATTACTTAAGAATAAGAAAGATTTTGGGATGATTAAGTGAATACGAAGAACAAGTCTATGACTTAATTATAACTTAGAAAAGAGAACGTCATGACCTAGTTTAAGTCTTGTTGCACAAACAAATACTCTCTAATTGTAAGAAAGTGTCCGGTACCCATACATGAAAGAGGCAAAAGATAGGATAATTTTCAACAAAGAAAATTGACTACTACAAAAGGATTATTAAACAAAATTAAACGTGAAGAATAAACTTGATGGAATGCTATTTGCAGAGTTGAACCATAATGTTCACTTAACTTTAAACTAAATTATTACAATATATATTAAACTAATTTTATTTTACTTTAACCACGAGTTATGTGGTAATAGGTGGGCCAACCAATTTCAACCCAATGGACATTGAAAATTTCTACTTCCATGTTGCATCTAAAAAATGCTTCCATATGATGAAATGACAAAATTTATATTTCTATGAACTCTCATTCAGTTGTTCAGAATTTATGTTCCTTATATTCATATAATATTTTTTAATATTCAAAATTACCCCCCCTCCCCCCCCCCCCCCAATTGGGGTCCATGATAAGTATTTCCATTACCATGAGTTTATCGCAATCATTTTTGAGGATTTCAAAGAATAAAATTATGCAAAAAAAAATCACTCAATTGACATCAAATACATTATTTTCAATGTCATCATAAATAAAACACACTTTGATTCCAAACGTATTGCTTACACAAACATATGTAAGTCGTAACTCTTAATTGATTTCTTATTCTACTGCACTTCTCCTTTTTAAGGAGTTGTGTTGTAGTTCTGTTCCAAAAAAAAAAAAAACTGATTTCTTATTTTATTAATTTTTTTTTTTTGCTATGAAGAAAATGAGTATAAGGAAAAATAGGTGAGGGAATACTGATACTAATAATAAATTAATCTTATCGTTGATGCTAAAGATGTATTGCATCCATTTTCCACTCATGTCTTCATTGTGTTTGGAATTTCGCTTGTAGTGTTTCACTGTAAACCCCGCTAATTGGTAGATAATCATAAAATTGCAAAAATAACCTAACAAAAAAAATTAGTAAAAAAAGTACAAATAAAATATCTGATGATGCACAAAATTGTCTTTGGCAAGATCAACAGTCAAGTATGAATAGTGATGCAATTAAAGAGTAATTAACGAGCAATCAATGACAATCAATAAATCAAAACCATAAACAGAGAATTAACACAGGGATTTATAGTGGTTCGGTCTCGGATGACCTACGTCCACTCTCTGGAATGGCAGAGATGGCCGGTGTTCTTTATTAATGAAGAAGAGTCACCGGAGTGTTACAAAGCTTTGAGAGAGGGGGAGCAATGTGTAGAGGTATAGGAGGTGTGGTGTGTGTAGATCATGAGATGCCTCTCCAAGTGGAGAGAGCTTACATTATATAGGTTCACTAAGGCGGTGAGTTGAGGCGGTCACCACCATTTTGGTAAGTATAGTTATGGTAGGATTCTACCACTTTGGTAAGTACATGTATGGTAGGATTTGATCTCCGATGTGTATCCCGATATTTTCTCCCTCGTGTTCCTATTCCGTCGGAGGAGGTCTTGAGCTGGACTAGACTTGAATCGGAGGAGGTCCTGAGCTGGACTAAGCTTGAATCGGAGGAGGTCTTCATGGAGTCAGGAGGCAAGGGAGGAGGAGACCGAGGCAGGAAGGAGGAGGAGGCCAGGACTGGGCAGGCGCCCCCATGGGCGGCGCCCACTTGGGCGTGGCCAGCCTCCTAGGCGCCCCCTTGGGCGTGGCCAACCTCTAGGCGGCGCTCCCTTGGGCGTGGCCAAGGTGCCTCTCCCATGGGTGGTCACCCCTTGGTCCATGGGCCTGGATTTTGTGCTCCGTATCCATTTGCAGCCATACTTTTGGTTTCCCTTTATGCCCTCTGTGATTTGGGCTATTCAACTCCGGGATTTTCTTTGGGCTTTCTTGGTCCGCTTAAATTGGGCTCGGCCCAGTCAATTTTGGACTCGTCATTTGCCCCCCATGCTCCAAGCTTCTGACTTCTATGAGAGGAAAAGGTTGTGGGCATGTACTCTGGCTTTGCTTGGGTAGGCCTTTCCTTGCTCCCTACGGAACTCCTTCGTCTTCGGGAGCCGACGGACTTATCGGTGTCGGAAAAAATTTTCTTTTTTTTTACAGTTTCTTTGTTTATAAATGGAGGTCACTGCTCATACTTCTTAATTTCTTGAGGCTTTCTTTGACAAAGGTATTCTTCCAAGCTTTCTCAAGAAGTTAAACCACCAAGCTTCCCTTAGAAGCTTTGTCAAGACTTCTTCAAGAAGCTTGGCTTCTTCTATTTAAAGGGCCTTCAAGGCTACTATTCACTCATACTCCACCATTTTTCCCTTAGGCTTTCTCTTCAATCCTCATGGAAACTAGGAGCTCCAAGGCATTGGTGGTGAAGCAAAAGATGGCTTGCGGCTTTGGTGCTACAGGCGATGGTGGGAGTGCCAAAGTGGGCGGCGCCCATGGTGTGGGAGGTGAGGCAAGCGGCACCCATGCTGTTGGAGGCGAGGTGGGAGGCGCCCATGGCGAGGGAGGCAAGCTAGGCAGCGTGCACGATGAAGGAGGCAAAGCAGGCGCCCCATTGGGCAGTGCCCAGGCCGACGCCCCCCTAGGCGGCGCCCCCTTGGGTGTTTCCCCTTCGGGCTCCGATTTTCTGGGTCTATCTCCTCGTGGTGGTTTTGGGGTGGCCTCAGCAGCTAGTGAGAAACCATTCGGCACTACTAGTGGTCCGCTGGGTATAAGAAAGAAGCCTTCAACTAATCCTTTCGGTGCAGCTGGAATGACCCAAGGTGTCGGAGAGCAGCAAAGAGGATCTTCAAAAGAGCCAAGGGGATCCACAAATGAGACAGGGGGCGGTCCAGGCGCCTCAGGCGACGCCCACGTTGCTCTAGGCGGTGCCCGAGGCGGGGCTCAGTCCCTTCTTCGTAGTGCCAGGAAGCGGCCACTCAGTGATCTGGACAACACGAGCTCTCGATGTATGCTTTTTCATCATTCTTTTTCCTCTCTTGTTTATACAATTAACTACTTTAGCAATGGCTTGAACTTGCTTTCATGGGTGTTTATCCAGTCGAGAGGGAGGCTGCTGAGGACTCAGACAGAGGTCCGGGCGCTGAGACAGACAAGGCTTCCAAGGTAGCTTCTATACTTAGCTTGTATAATCGTGGGGATGATATAACTGCCATAGTGTTTTCATACCGCATCCCACTTTGTGTGACTTGTCGTCGTGCCGAGGCCGATGAGTCTGCATGCTGTGACTCCCTGGGCGAGATAGTTGTTTACGAGGGCATGCTGGAGGCGGGTTTACGGTTTCCTATCCCGCGGCCAATTTGTCGGGTTTTTGAGCATTTGTCGCTGGTTCCGGGGAGACTGTCTCCCAACGGTTGGAGGGTGATGTGCGCATTCTTCGCCTTGTGGCGGTTGGTGCATCCTGACTTCGTCCCCCCTCCGTTCGAGGAATTTTTATCTGTATATGCCCTTCATGAGAATCCTGCGTCCCACCGGAGGTGGTACCGCTTTGCCCCAAGATCGGGGAAGTGTATCACCGGGCTTATATCCAATCACCACAAGTGGAAGAGGAGGTTCTTCTTTGCTGGAGGCGAGTGGGCTTCTGAGTCCGATCGCGGCAAGGTTCCTACCAGATGGGATACAGTCCCTAAGACCAGACAAGGTGAGAGTTTTTACCTTTAACTTTTGTCTCGCTTGCCACACATATTCTTCTTATATGGTGCACTGTCTTTTCACAGCTCCGCCGATCTTATCCCCGGAATAAGAGAGATTGCTCGAGACGTTTCGTGGCAATCCAATGACAGATTTTTCGGAGATCATGTCGGCGGCTGGTGTTTCTACAGCTCCTTCCAAGCCGGGGAAAAGAGGTACGTGACTTCCTCTGTTAGAAACATGATGTTATAGACTTTTATCTTATACTGTGTCTGCAGGTTCATCCATTGATAGGTCCCTAGTAGTGGAAGTTGCTTCTTCTAGGGTGGCACCTCCTCCTGCTCCTCCTTCCAAGAGAGCGAGGACTAATGCCCCCTACTCTACTCGGCCGGGGTCCATTGGACAGGTTGGTCCTCTGGAGGCCGAGGTTGACGATGCTCCTCCTTCTCCTCTTGATGGCTTCTCACCCCCGAGGAGTAGCTCTAGTGCCGGGGCTGAGGTTCCGGCGCCATCTTCAGCCAGGACTGAGAGCTTGCCGAGTCGCCCTGCTTCGGGTGGTGCCTCGGTGTCCATGCTGCGGGACGTAGCTCTGGCCAGAGAGAGGTTTTGTGACTTTGTGAGTTACTCAGATACTCAGGAGGTCACTTCACGAGGTCCAGTTGGTGTAGTCAACGCTACTGTAGAGGGCTTCGCATTGGTATGTCCCATACCCCTTCTTCATATCTTGACTCTCTCTGTATATTTTTTGACTTAGTCTCTGACCTCTTCCTTCGAACGTTTGCAGGTGGCAGCTGCCTTGCCTTGTTTATTTGCCAACACCCTGAAGATTGAGGAGGCTATCAGTGGCCAAGTGAAGGAGAGGCAGGCACGTGAAGCTGCTGAGGTTCAGCTTGGGATTGAGTGGCAGGCACGAGAGGATGCCGCGGAGCTAGCACGGTAGGCACGAGAGGATGCCGTGAAGCAGCTGAGGCTCGAGCGGCAGGCACGAGAGGATGCCACTGAGGAGTTGAGGCAGGCGCATGATGCGAGGACTGCTCAACTTGAGGCTGACCTCCGTGTAGCACTTGAGAGGGCTACCCAGGCAGAGGCTCAGAGAGATGCCGCTGAGAGAGACAGGGCTGGTGCTTTCATTGATGGCTACGAGGAGCTTAGGAGGAAAGTCACAGTAGCATATCCTTATAATGACTTCACCCTCTTTCATCCTCATGAGGCCCCCGATAGTGATGATGAAGATTACGTGAGTGGAGGCAGTGAGAGCCGGTAGGAGTGTGGTGCCTTTGCCTTTTTTGTTCTGTTGGCAGGATATGTATCACCTTTTGTAAAAAGTTCATGGATTTGAATGGAATACAACTCCTTTTTTTGAGAAAACATGGAAAATTTTATTTCATTGTTCAAAGTAAATGCTTGAAGGAAATTGACTAACACAAAAAATCAACAAACAAGGTAAAATATCCTAGATGGTGGTCACCAACTCATGACTCACTGCCCCCAGCTACTGATAGTATTTCTTTAGGTGTTCCGCATTCCATGGATGGGCTAGGACCCTTCCTTCGAAATTCCGGATTCTATAGGTACCTGGCCTTACTACGTCCGTGACCGTGTAGGGTCCTTCCCAGTTGGGTCCTAGCTTTCCTTCTCAGGAGTCTTTGATAGATAGGATGACCTTTTTTAGGACAAGGTCCCCGGGTAAGAAGGACCGAGGCTTCACCTTCGAGTTGTAGTACTTGGTCATGCGACGCTTGTACTCTGCGTTTCTGAGCATGGCTATCTCTCTTTCCTCCTCCACCAAGTCGAGGTTGATGCGGAGGTCCTCTTCATTAGTGGTAGGGTCATGACGCTGGACCCTAAGGGAGTGTACCTCGATTTCAACGGGTATCACTGCCTTTGTCCCATAGGTTAGAGAAAAAGGGGTCTCACCCGTAGGACTTCTTGGTGTGGTCCGATATGCCCATAGTACTCCTGGGAGTTCATCTGCCCACTTCCCTTTTGCAGTCTCCAATCTGGCTTTCAAGTTGCGGAGGATGGTCCTGACAGTGACCTCTGCTTGCCCGTTTGCCTGTGGATGGGCGGGGCTGGAGTGGGGCTGTTTGATCTGTAAGTCTGCATAGAAACTGTTTATGAGCTTGTTATCAAACTGCTTGGCGTTGTCACTTACGATGGCATGCGGTATTCCAAAGCGACAGACTAGACTCCTCCATATGAAGTCTTTTATTTTTTGGTCTGTGATTCTGGCTAAGGCTTCAGCCTCTGCCCACTTAGTGAAGTAGTCGATGGCCACGACTATAAACTTGCACTGGCCTCTACTCATAGGGAGGGGACCTAGGATGTCGATCCCCCACATGGAGAAAGGCCATGGGCTCTGGATGGTGGTGAGCTCTTCGGGTGGCTGTCTGGGCACAGTCGCAAAACGTTGGCACTTGTCGCATCTCCTGACAAAATCTCGGGTGTCTCGGATCATGGTAGGCCAATAGTATCCCTGCCTAACTGCTTTTTGAGCCAAGGTACGTCCTCCTGAATGATTTCCACATATTCCCTCATGTATCTCCCTCATGACGTAGTTTGCCTCCTCTTGGAGTGAGACATCGAAGCAGTGGGAGAGAATGACTTTTCTTGTAGAGGGTGTCCTGTAGGATGATATACCTGGATGCTCTCATCCTGAGCTTCCTGGCCTCCACCGGGCTATCTGGGAGAGCACCCTCCTCTAGGTAAGTTCGGATAGGAGTCATCCAGTTAGGCTCCGAGGATGCGCAGTGGACCTTGTTCTCTTCTGCCTTGGTTGTACTAGGCTCAAACTGATGGCCTGTCAGTGCAGGGCCCATGAGAACATTAACAGAGGCAAACTTGGGGAGGGCGTCTGCCATGACGTTCTCTTCTCGAGGCAGGTGGTGGATGTCGATGTAAGCAAACTTTGTGAGAAGGGCCTGGACCATTGAGAGGTACTCTTGCATTCTTTCCTCCTTTGCTTCAAAGTGCCCCCTCACCTGGTTGACTACGAGCTGAGAGTCACTGTAGGCTGTCAAGTAGAGGACCTCCATCTCCAACGCCAACTTCAAGCCTGATACGAGGGCTTCGTACTCAGCCTGATTATTTGAGGTGGTAAAGTGGAGGGAGACATCATACTTCAATGGAGTGCCCTGTGGACTGATCAATACTAGTCCGGCTCCGCCACCCTCGTTGGTGGAGGACCCATCAACATAGAGCTTCCAGCATGTGGTGGGTAATGAAGGTGACGTCTTGGGCAGGCTGGACAGCGCCCTGGGCCAGGTGGGCGGCGCCTTAGGCAAGGTGGGCGACGCCCAAGGTGAGGGAGGCAAGGTGGGCGGCGCCCCGGGCTGCTCAGGCTGTGGGGTCGCGTCCAGCTTCGCCTCTGGTGCATGGGTTTTTTCGTCAAATACATTTAAACTAGTCTCCTGGAGGATGGAGTCAATGTGTACCATGCAGGTGGGTGCTGAGGCCTCCGATGCCTCCTCTTCAGGCTCATGCAATGAAGTGGACTCGACAATGAAGTCTGCGAGTGTTTGTGCTTTGATGGCAGCCCTTGGTTGGTACTGCACATCGAATTCACTCAACTCCACCGCCCATTTGAGCAACCTACCAGAGACTTCAGGCTTCCCCAAAATTCTTTTAAGTGGTTGATCCGTGACTACCATGATGGTGTGACCCTGAAAGTAGGGTCGAAGGCGTCTGGCTGCGGTGACGAGGGCAAGGGCCAATTTTTCTAACTCCGTATGCCTTACCTCTGCCCCTTGGTAGGCTCTACTCACATAGTAGACGGGCTTCTGGGTGCCCTCATCCTCTCTGATGAGGATGGAGCTTACGGCAGACGGTGAGGAGGAGAGGTAGAGGTACAGTTTCTCTCCTGGTAGTGCATGAGAGAGCAGTGACGGTGTGGCCAGGTATGCTTTGAGCTTCTGGAAGGCTTCCTCAGCGTCTGGGCCCCACTGGAAAGACCTGCGGAGTATCTTAAAGAAGGGAAGACATTTATCAGCGGACTTAGAAACGAACCTGTTAAGGGCTGCTATTCTCCCATTAAGGCGTTGGACTTCCTTGGTGGATGCAGGGGACTTCATCCCTAATACAGCTCTGATTTTGTCCGGGTTTGCCTCTATTCCCCTCTTATGGACCATGAAGCCCAAGAACTTTCCTGAGCTGACGCCGAAGGCACACTTTTCAGGGTTCAGCTTCATCCTGTAGGCTCTCAACACTTTGAAGGTCTCCTGGAGATGTGCTACATGGTCTACTGCAGCTATGCTCTTCACTAGCATGTCGTCAACATAAACCTCCATGGTCTTCCCAATCTGGCTTTCGAACATCCTGTTAACGAGGCGTTGGTATGTGGCTCCGGCGTTCTTGAGTCCGAAAGGCATCACTCTGTAACAGTAAGTGCCTCTCGGGGTGATGAATGAGGTCTTCTCCTGATCAGGGGGGAACATGCTGATCTGGTTGTACCCGGAGTAGGCATCCAGAAAACTTAGTAGCTCGTGCCCCGTAGTGGCGTCGATGAGGAGGTCGATGCGGGGGAGAGGATAGCTGTCTTTGGGACAGGCTCTGTTGAGCTCTGTGAAGTCCACACAGAGGCGCCACTTCCCATTGGTCTTGGTTACCATTACCACGTTGGACAGCCAGTCTGGGTAGGCTACCTCCCTCACTGATCCATTCACCAGCAACTTGTCTACTTCTTTCTCCATAGCTTGCCCCCTTTCAGTGCTTATAGTTCTCAATTTTTGGCGGATAGGCTTGTATTTGGGGTCAACGTTGAGTCGGTGGGTGGCCACCTCAGAGTCAATGCCCTCCAAGTCTTCGTGGGACCAGGCGAAGACATCTGTGTTCTGCTTGAGAAAGTCCACTAAGGCAGACGCCAGCTCCTGGGAGAGTGAGGAGCCTATGTAGACCTCCCTCTATGGGAGGCTGTCGTCGAGTACTACTGGCTGGAGTTCTTCTGCCGGTTCACCTCTTTCCAAGGTGTTTTCATCTCTGGGGTCGAGCACTTCGACTTGGAGAGTCTCGTGAGGTCTCCTAGCCCTCATAGAGGCCACATAGCACTCTCTAGCTGAGACCTGATCTCCTCTTATCTCTCCAATCCCGCTAGAGGTTGGGAAACGGAGGAGAAGGTGGTAGGTAGATGGCACTGCCCTTAGAGCATTGAGGGCAGGGCGTCCAAGAATGATATTATATGCAGAAGGGCAATCAAGTACAAGGAAATTTACCATGATAGTAGAACTCCTTGGAGCAGTCCCTGCTGTGACAGGCAGGGTGATAGATCCCAATGGTTGGACTCTCTCTCCTGAGAAGCCAAGCAAAGGAGTCCTGACTGGTTGTAGTCTCTCTCTACCAAGGTGAAGGCTGTCGTAGGCTGTGGCAAACAGGATGTCGGCGGAGCTGCCACTATCAACAAGGATTCTCCTTACCTGGTAGTTGGCCACCATCAAGGTTAGGACTAGAGGGTCATCATGTGGAGCTTGGACCCCCTCAAGGTCTTTGTCTGAGAAAGTAATGACCTCCTCTTCCCCATGTCGGGGTGTCTTCATTGGGCGAGAGTCATATGACTCTACCTGCTTGGCTTTCCTGGCGTGCGCCTTCCTAGCGGAGTTGGAGTCACCTCCTCGTCCTAAACCCCCTGCGATGGTCTGAATTTCACCGAGGGGCTGTTGGCGCTCGTGTCCCTCGTGTGGTGGAGCTGGTCCTCGACCAGCAACATATTGCCTTAGTTGGCCTCGTTGAATAAGTTCTTCAATCTGTTTCTTCAACTGGAAACAATCATCCGTGTCATGGCCATGGTCGCGGTGGAAGCGACAGTACTTGCTAGGATTCCGACGCTTGGGGTCGGACTTCATTTTTCCGGGCCAACGGACGGCAGGGTCATCCTGTATTTGGAACAAGATGTGCTCCACTGAGGCATTGAGCGGTGTGAAAGGCTGTCGGTCTCTTGGAGGTAGCGGGCCAAGACGGTCCTTCACAGGCACTCTGTCGGCCTTTTTCCTCTTGTTTTCAGTCTCCCTCCTGTCTTCGCGAGTCTCCTTCCTCTTCTCCCCTCCTCGGGAGGACTCACCTCGGCGGGCCTTGGTGACGTCCTCGGCATTCATGTACTTTTGTGCCCTAGATAGCAGCTCGGGCATGCTAGATGGTGGTTTCTTGAGGACTAAGAACATGAAGCTGGAGGTGCAGAGCCCAGCGATAAAGGCGGCTAGGGCTACCTTGTCATCTGGCTCCTCCACCTGGAGAACCTCTTCATTGAAACGGGCAAGGTAGTCCCTGAGGCTTTCATCCCTATCCTGCTTGATGGTGAGCAGGTGGGTTACTGGTTTCTGATGCCGTCGTCCCCCGATGAAGTGGGAGACGAAGGCTCTGCTAAGCTCTGCGAAGGAGCGGACAGAGGAGGGCCTGAGTTTGGAGAACCACTGGCGAGCAGATCCCTTCAGGGTGGTCGGGAAGGCTCTGCACATAATCTCCTCAGGCACGTTGTGGAGTTGCATGAGGGACTTGTACGTGTTGAGATGGTCAAGGGGGTCTTTGGTACCATCGAACATCTCGATGTTGGGCATCTTGAATTTTGAAGGCAGAGGGTAATTTACTAAATCAGCAGTAAAAGGAGTATCAGTGCGTCTTACCAGGTAGTCTATGGCTTCAGGCGCCTGTGCCTTGATGGTGTTGAGGGCATCACCAAGCTGGTTCTGTACCTCTCTAATCTTCTCGTCCCACTGGTTGGGGACATCTTCAATCGGATGATGGTTCTGGCTTTGATGGTCACCGTATTGACTCTCACCGTCCTCATCCTCCTACGCAGGTACGTGTGAGAGAGAGGGGACACGAGAGCTGCCTGCGCGTTGTGGAGGGACTGCTGGGCGAGGGGCGTTCTGGCGGAGGACCCCCTGGTGAGGGGCGGCCAGCCCCTCTACTGTTGGAGGGAGAGGTGCTCCTCCTGCGGGGTGAGGGGCGACGCCCCCTTGGGTGAGCATCAATTGGATGATCTGCTGGTTCTGTTCCACCAGCAGTTGCGTGGTCTGCAAGAGTTGTTGCTGTCCGACGACGGGAGTCGCCGTGGCAGAAGGTCTCGAAGGTGCGGGGGGAGGCGGAACCTCCTCCTGGTGAGCCGGGTTGTTGTCCCCGGGTTGCTGAGACTTTGATCTAGTGGTGATTGCCATGGATTCAATGAGTAAAGAAACAGAGTAATAGGAACTTTGTCGATTCCCACAGACGGCGCCAAACTGATGATGCACAAAATTGTCTTTGGCAAGATCAACAGTCAAGTATGAATAATGATGCAATTAAAGAGTAATTAACGAGCAATCAATGGCAATCAATGAATCAAAACCATAAACAGAGAATTAACACATGGATTTATAGTGGTTCGGTCTCGGATGACCTACGTCCACTCTCTGGAATGGCAGCGATGACCGGTGTTCTTTATTAATGAAGAAGAGTCACTGGAGTGTTACAGAGCTTTGAGAGAGGGGGAACAATGTGTAGAGGTATAGGAGATGTGGTGTGTGTAGATCATGAGATGCCTCTCAAAGTGGAGAGAGCTTACATTATATAGGTTCACTAAGGAGGTGAGTTGAGGTGGTCACCACCATTTTGGTAAGTATAGTTATGGTAGGATTCTACCACTTTGGTAAGTACATGTATGGTAGGATTTGATCTCCGGTGTGTATCCCGATATTTTCTCCCTCGTGTTCCTATTCCGTCGGAGGAGGTCTTGAGCTAGACTAGGCTTGAATCGGAGGAGGTCCTGAGCTGGACTAAGCTTGAATCGGAGGAGGTCTTCATGGAGTCAGGAGGCAAGGGAGGAGGAGACCGAGGCAGGAAGGAGAGGAGGAGGCCAGGACTGGGCAGGCGCCCCCATGGGCGGCGCCCACTTGGGCGTGGCCAGCCTCCTAGGCGCCCCCTTGGGCGTGGCCAAGGTGCCTCTCCCATGGGTGGTCACCCCTTGGTCCATGGGCCTGGATTTTGTGCTCCGTATCCATTTGCAGCCGTACTTTTGGTTTCCCTTTATGCCCTCTGTGATTTGGGCTATTCAACTCCGGGATTTTCTTTGGGCTTTCTTGGTCCGCTTAAATTGGGCTCGACCCAGTCAATTTCGGACTCGTCAATATCATATAGGACAAAATAAAAAATCTAAACGCAATTTTGTTGGACAATGAATTTGGTTGAAATTGATAAGAGTAAATCTGAAATGAAAAGTCTTCTAGACTCTTACATAACAAGTAATCAGAAAAAAAATAAATAGCAGTAGAAAACAGAAACAAAATAAAAATCAATCGATGTATCACGTATTTGGAAAATCACAAACAAAATCCACAACATGAAGAATGAAAATAATGAACAACATTTGATCCTTGATGTTCCAGCGATAAGAGAACTTTTTCAAAGAAGACAGAGACACAAGCTTCACACCTGTTGGCAAATTATATAGAGAGAAGGAGAGAAATTTGGGAGGGCATGATAGTTGGAGAAATAATAAAATGGAGAGTCATACGTTTAGTGGAATAACGACTGAGAGAGGTAGAGACGAGCAGTGTGAAATATTTGGATGTGTATTAAAGCGAAGACCACGAAAAAGCTGGGTGTAAATAATATTAATGAAATGGTATTAATATGAAGACTAAGGTGGTGTTTGATAAAACTGAAAACTGAACACTGAAAGCTGAAGTCTGAAAGTTGAAAGTTGAAAGTTGAAAGCTGAATTCTGAATTTGTAGACTGTTTGATATCTACTGAAATTTAAGTACTGAATTAAACCAAATTGTTTGATAACTACACAGAACTGACGTTTGAAAATAAATTAATTTTTAGTTTTACCCTTCCACTCTTTGATTTAAAAATATTTATAAAATATGTTTTTATCTAATAAAAAATGACAATATATCAAATCAATAATAAATTGAATAAGACAATAACTAAATAATAACATCTGATCCAAAAAAAAAAAGAAAGAATAACGACAAATAAATAATCGAATCACAATAAGTGAACAATAACAAATTAAATTACACAATAAGTGAAAAATAACATCTGATAAAAAAAACAATAACTAATAAATAATCGGATAACAATAAATAAATAAATGAATAAATAATCGAATTAAAAAAATAGAATAAATTAAATCTCATTAATAATATATGTGTGTGTGTGTGTATGTGTGTGTGCAATTTGTGCTTGTGTGTGAGTAGTTTGGGTGGGTGGGTGGGTGGGTGGGGTGTGTGTACAGTGCATGTCTGTGTGTGCGTGTGTGGGTGTGTGTGTGCAGTGAACGTGGGTGTGTGTGTGCAGTGAACGTGGGTGTGTGTTTCAACATGTTTATTTGCAGCAGTCGAGCGAAGAAAAAAGAAGAAGAAGAAGAAGAACACTTATTATTTGAAGAAGACAATTGACAAGGAGAATAGATAGGTTAGGAGTTTTGGAGATAACACTAATTAGAGTTTTAATAGGATTGTAAAATATTTCGGGGTATAATTGTCATATTATAAATATTATTAAATATGGTTTTACTGAGCGCTTTCAGCTTTCAGAATTAAGTAAAGGATCTCCTACTTAATATTGTAGCCTATTTTAAAGGAACACTTAACATATTAAGAGAGTTGAAATATTAGTTATCAAACGAGCTTAATTAATAAGTGCCAAATATATTCATTTTAAGTGCTGAATTTGGGTTAACAAACATACCCTAAATTAAGTAAGGTTAGCATTAAATCTGGAGGATAAGCATGACATAGCTGTAGTGTTGGAGAGTAAAAATGAAAAAAAAAATGTTTTTCATGTATGTTGTTAATTGATGTTTTTCATGTATTTGACAATTTGAATGAAAAAAAACCTTGTTAGTCTAATAGAAAGAAAGGCAATGACCACAAATTTTCAAATTCGTCTTCTATTGTATGCCATTAATTTTGTGACATGCCCAAAATACATTTGACTTGACAACTCAGTTCAATCAATAGCCCTTTTGGACTATATCATTGCATATTGCAGTTATACAACCCATATAGTTCTTCTATCTAGCGTAAATAGGGAAGACAAACCCACCACTACATGTAAAAGTTTATTCTATAATACTATCAATTTCAGAATTTTTCAAACATGCTTTTATGAAATTTCAAAGTGCATGCACTTTACAAACCTATACACTATATTCGGTCAAAGTCTTCCCTTTGATTATTTGTTCTGCAAGTTGGGTTTAAGGACACACCTAATAATAATTTGGAATCGCTCAAGGATGATAGTTATAAACCCTCAATAGTCTCACAGTACATAACAGTAGACATACACCTTGCATTAAAAAAACATAGAAGCATGTGACAAATCTTACTAAAACTAAACATATCTACAATTTTTTTTCTAGAAAATAAGTAAATTCTTGCCCAATATGATTTCATCAACAATTTTTCAACTTCTTACCATTACAAGAGTTGTTTGAGGTTCACCCAAAAAAGATATAATAATACAAAAGGTACTAAAGAATAATTAAAAAAAAAACAAAAACCTTGCCTTGAGCAATGGATAGAGATGACAACCTTCAACAGGCTGACCCTTGGCACTGAAGTTATACTCTTTAAATTTCAGCTCCTTCCAATCACCCCTGAGAAGCAAGATTCCATATAACAATTAGCTCTACAGATTTAAAGATAGCATTTGAAACCACTTAATGAAGACATGCATGCCCTTGCTTCAGATAACAACACTTATAAATAACATATTGTAATTAACATTATGAATAACCAAAGCCAAAAACCATGCCTCCACTTAACAGCCAACATCATATAACTTTTAATCTATATTGCTATAAGTTGGAACTTATTAATAATATCATGTAACAACGGATGAGATAACATGTTAAGTCTTAGGTTCATTACTATCATGTATAAATCAAGTGTGATAAGAGGTAAATCAGACTGTGTGTTATCAATTGGGGTTATAAGTATAGGCACAAAATTAATACAAAATTTATCTTCTATAAATTCTGCATCTCTTGTTTCCACTATAACATTATACTCCAAGTCCAATAATCTATATGCTTTTGAATTTTGTGCATATCTCATAAACACACTTCTAATCACTCGTGGCCCTAGTTTAGTTCTCTTTATATTAGGAACCCTATAAAAGGCCAAGCATCCCCACACTTTAAGATAGTCCAGATTTGATTTTCTTCCATTCCATAACTCATAAGGTGAAACATGCATTTTCCTAGATGGAATTCTATTGTGTACATGAGATGCAACAAGTAATGCTTCACCCCATAAATTTAAAGGCAATTTTGCAGATAAAATTATTGCATTAATCATGTCAAATAATGTCCTATTTTCATGAAAGAGTCCCCTTCAATCTCAAATCAACGACGGGGAATGCTTTCATGTTTGCTCTTACGTAGATGAGTACCTAAAAAACTCTCATTCACTGGCAATGATTCACCGGGTGGTAAGTCTCTCCCACTATCTCCAGGGCGTTGAGAAATTTCTCTCTTTGTTTCAACTGGATTGATAGATGTGCTAAGTTTTGGATCATCTAGTTTATATAGTTCCATCCTATCATCCACCTTGGCTTTTGCTAGGGAATCCTCCTCAAGAAAATCCATATCTCATGACTCAATTTCTATTACACTTCCATCTGGCTGTTCCCAATGAACACATAACCTTTGGAGTGTTAAGAGTACCTTATAAAGATACACTTCTTACTCCTAGGTCCTAACTTCCTATGCTTATAAGAAGCATTGTGTACATAAGTTGCCGATCCCTATGGCAGAATGATACCTAGATCAGGGTTCTTATTGGTCCATAACTCATAAGGAGTGGAAGGTACTAATTTAGAGGGTACATGGTTAAGAATGTAAGTTGCAATCAGTAAAGCATCTCCCTAATAAGAGATGGGCAAATTTGCTTGCACCATCATCGATCTAACCATGTCAAGCAAGGTCCGATTCCTCCTCTCTACACACCATTTTGTTGTGGTGTGCTAGGAATCGTCAACTATCTGATAATTCCCTTTCCTTCACATAGTTCGCTGAATTGATGAGATAGATACTTGTGGTCTTGGTTAGTTCTTAAAGCTTTAATTATTTTGTCCATTTGATTCTCAACCTCATTCATGTAAGGTCTAAAGCAATCCAATGCTTCTGACTTATGGGAGATCAAATAGAAATGCCCAAAGCGCGTGTAGTCATCTATAAAAGTAATGAAATACGAACCACCATGCCTTGCCCTCACATTCATTGGGCCATAGATATCAGAATGAATTAACTGCAATGGGATATCTGCCCTTATGGCTTTTCCAAATGATTTTCTGGTTGCTTTTCCTGCTAAGTAATGTTAACATGTGGACAAATTAATTCTTAGCGAGTAGGCCCAATGATTAGTAGTTAAAATCAGTATATCACTATGCCTTTTTAAGACTAATTATACTGTGATGAAGTTTAAATGATGACATTTCAGGACATAAATTGTACAAGGGACCAAACACAATGAATATCAAACTTTCGTGCAACACCAACATATTCTAGAGCAAAATTGGAAAATCTTGGACCAAGGCAAGAACGTTCGAACGCCAATCCACGTTCGAACGTCCTCTTGAATTATGGAAGATTAGACTGCTGAAGTGCTGATGCATGGTGTGTTGCAGCAAAGAAGGAAAACACACAGAAGTACTTGAGTACAACGTTCGAATGCCAATCCACGTTCGAACGTTGTCCTGAATTATTGAAGGCCTGGCTGATGAGTGCAAGGGCAGTGGTTCATGGCGTATGGAAGTAGCTCTCCTAGAAGAACATAGGCCACTTGAGTAGGAGGTTCAAACTACATCTGGCGTTCGAACGCCCATCAAGCAAAGACAGGAATAACGTTTGAACGCCAGACAACGTTCGAACGTTGTCCCCAGACTGGTCGCAGAGTGGTTGACTATCACTTGAACTTTGGCGGCCTTGCACTATTCTTTCACACTCCCTTGCCCCCACCTATTTGCCTATAAATACTCCCATTGTGGGAGCTTCACGAGAGACTTAGTTTTTAGACTAGACCAACATTTCTTAACTTGTTATAGAATTAGTCTTAGACTTAGGTTTATATTTACTTGCATAAAGGAAGATAGATCATCTTTTGGTTGCAGTAGAAACCCTCCAAAAGTGACTAGCTTTCTTCTACTTTCAGTATTAGTTTCACTCACTTCCATTGCTTGAGCTTCTTTCTTCCCTGAGAGGAGTGAAACTCTTCCACTTTTCTAGAGCTTTACTAAAGCCGTGAAGGGTGGAACGTGATTCACTCATTCTTCGTCGAAGATCGGCTCCTTGTGTAGTGTGTTTTATCTTGTAACTCCTCTACTTGGAGGGATGAGCATCACTCACTTTTCTAGCTTTATCAAAGCCATGAAGAGTGAGTAGTTTCTCATTCACTCTTTAGTAAGAGGTAATTGACATGTATAAATCATCCGGAAGTTATATCTGTGCATTTTCGATTACGCTTAATGCTTTATATTTCCCTTGCTTATTGAATGATTGACTGCATCTAGCAAAACTAAGGTACTTTTTATAACCGTGAGTACTTTCTATAACATAGATAACTCTTGCATAGAAAGACTCATTGGTTCAAGGCAAGTACCCCGGCTAGATCTTCATGACTACCCTTCAATCTTCACAATTATTGTGTTTCATTTAAAGAATGTAATATTAATGCCATGGTTGGATGCCTTGTAGAAACACTTGCTTGTTTGCAGACGGGTTGAGTCTCGGCACAAATAATTCTTGTAAACTTCTAGAAAGACATCGGAACCATGCTCTTAAACCACCTTTATCTTCCGATTAACTTGCTTTGGACACAGGGGTTAATTGAGTTACCAAGTACAAGTATAATAAACCGGATGATTAACTACATGTCCAGATCCTCGAACTAAAGAGTGAATTTTTACATTTAAGCTTATCTTATATCTTCTCTAAAAAACCCTTTGGAAAGAATCCTATATTCTATCCAGAAAAATCCCTGAACATCACAACTATAAATCTCAAGGATTCCAGTCTCTGTGGTCTCTATCACTGCTTACTTCTAAACACCGACATTAGTTCCCTGTGGATTCGACTCCGGACTTAACCTGATTATTACTACAACTTGACTGTCTGCACTTGGGTGTACACATTTCGGATCTAGTCAAGTTTTTGGCACCGTTGTCGGGGAGCTATAAAAGGTGTTTTAAAGTAAAAGGTAAAAATACCTTCATTTTTTGTATATATTTGATTTACTATGGATAATTTTATTTTATTTTTTTATGTATGAGGAAGACCCTCACTTTCAAAATTTGCCAGCAGAATCTGTTGGGTCTTTGAATATGTCTGAACCATCTTCACCTAGATCAGTAGCAGACCCTTTTGACAATAGTATGATGCTACAACTTTAGAATTGATCACCCAAGTGCAGGTTGTGCGAAGTAATAAATTTCTCGGGAATCCGAGGTCGAACCACAGGGAATTATGAAAACAAGAAACAATCACACGAACAATAAAAGTAATTTGAAAGGAAAAAAGAATTGTTTGGAAAGTTGTTGATTTGAGAAAAGTGATTTTGGTAATTAAAACAGTAATAAAATAAATACTAGAGCATCAGGTACTCTCTCTCAACTTCATACAGTAATAGTTAAAGACTCAAAGCTTGACTTGAAAGAGGAATTAAATGTCAGTTAATCCAACTAACAAATCAAGTGATAAATCCAAAGGTTATAATCAAATAACTACCAGGAACCTGAATAATCATTCAATCATATTATTCTATGAAATAATGTTAATCCTTCCAGCGTGGAATAACCAGTGATTTATACGCAGGGAAAGTCAAGCAATCGATGTACGTGGCACAACAACTTAAGAGTTTATACAGCATAAACACTTTGCTAAAAGATTAGGGATTAAATTAACATAATAACATAAATCTTTAAGTACAAGAGTCAATAACAATACTGTACTCCGTTGAGAGGTTTTCCCCTAGCCCTAGTTTAGCTTTCTAGCCAGACATAGTAAAGGATGCAGAAAATAGACTAAAAAACAAAGAGAGGCCAGCCAAAAGATCCCCTTTACAAAGTCCTAGGTTTGTATTTATAAATTACATTCTCCAGAGGTTGCATCCCACTAGGATTCTAAATTCGGCAGAAGAAGCTTGACACGCGTCCGGACGAAATAATGTCCTCTCTTGTTTTGTTTTCCTACAAATGCGCTCCTCTTTAATGTAAAGGCGGGGACAGTTCAAATACTTCCTAAATTTCATGGACTCGAATATGAAAACCCATATCTGTATATAAAAGATTTTGAGGAAGTATGTGGAACATTTCAAGACAACACTGAGCTGGCCAAGTTGAAACTTTTTCCTTTTTCTTTAAAGGACAAAGCTAAACAATGGCTAAATTCTTTAAAAGCCCATTCAATACCTCACTGGCAGGCATTACAGAATGAATTTTTTAGAATTTTTTTTCCTCTACACCGTACTAATGCGCTCAAAAGGCAAATTATGAATTTTTCAGTTAAACAGGGAGAGACCTTTTACCAATGTTGGTAGAGATTCAAGGATCTTCTCTAGTCCTGCCCACACCATGATTTTGAGAATTGGATTTTGGTAGGATTTTTCTATGACTTCTTACCCTCTAGACTACGTCAATTTGTCGAAATGATGGTCCAAGGAGAATTTATGGGAAAAAGTCTGGAGGAGGCATTCAATTTTTTTGACACCATATCTGATAGTTCTCAGATGTGGGACTGAGCCTCTCCTACCACTGTTGAAGCCAAACCATCTACTTGCCATGGGGGTAAGTATGTCTTGAAAGAAGATGATAAACTAAGAGCAAGAATGTCCACCCTCTCTCAAAAGCTTGAAGCTTTAGAGATGAAAAAGGTCTATCAAGTTGATGTTGGTCCTCCCACAGAACAAGTGTGTGGGATTTGTGCGCTAACAGGACACCCTACTGGGCAGTGTCCGACCATTCCGGCATTCAAAGAGGTCTTGTAGGAACAAACAAA